>JANPWX010000078.1:2714560-2791434 GCA_024734555.1 Trochalopteron elliotii | reverse complement strand
GATGAATAGTGGAATTGTGAGACTAGACTTTAAAGTGATATCACCATTACCCCATTAAACCCTAGACTATGTGAGTTCTTAGAGCAGACTTTTTCACTTTTCATGTTGACATATTAATTTGCAAAACTATTCCTGGCATTATGGAATTCTAGAATCATTTAGGTTGGAAAAGACTTTTAAGATCACTGAGTTGACCTGTAAAACTAACACTGCCAAGTCCACCATAAGATTGTGTCCCTAAATGCCACATCTACATTAATTATATCCAGGGATGGTGACTCAACCATTTCACTGGGCAGCGTGTTCCTACACTCAATAACTATTTGGTGCATTCTTGTAATATTCAGTCTAAACTTCTCCTGGTGCAACTTGAGGCCATTTCTTTTTTTCTATTGCTTGTTACTTGGGAAAAGGCACCGACCTTAGCCTGGCATCAGCCTCTTTTCGGGTAGTGGTGGAGAATGTATAAGGTCTTCTCTGAACATCAAACCAACACCAGCTCCCTCAGCTCCTTATATAGGACTTGTGCTCCAGACCATTGTCCAGCTTTGCTGCTCTTTTTTTGATGCGTTACAATCTAAATGGCAATGTATCTGAGTGATATCAAGGCTGTTGTAGGATATTCTCTAGTGGAAACAAGATATGGATACATTTTATCTGGTATCTGTACTCCTGCTCCTCTCAAGATGAATTAATTTTACTCAGTTTGGTTTCTTTGCCAGTAGATGTATTTATCTAGCCACTTACCTGATCTTAAAAACTGTGATGTCCATTGCTATGTAAACATGACTCATAGTATGGACTTTTAATTTTGACTTGATGTCTCTATTTAATTTTTTCTTATGCATGCTTCTATCTCTTGAAGTCTGACTTCGCCATGACATGACAGAAGTGCTGAATCAGCAGACATTGCTCCCCCATTCCAATCCTGTTAGAAACTGGCAGTTTCTAGTAATAATTTGTTAGAAATACAGTAATATTTTCCATTTTTCCATTTAAATCCTCACTTTCCTAGATAAAGGATTTCCCATCATACTACATAGAATTTTTAGAGCTTGCTATTTTTTAAATTGAATTTACATTATTTTTTCTCTGTTACTTTTACACTTGAATAAACGTTTGTGTTCTACTTTAAAAGAAAGTAGGAAATACAAAGTGAGAGCCACATCAGCAAGTACAAAATAGGACCGTGCTGGCATGGCTGGCTTGTGTTTTTGACTTGTTTGCAGGTCAATCTGCTGAGGACACAGGGAAAACAACGCCCTTAAAATCTATCTGCATAAAACACAGGTGACTAACTTTCTAAGTAGGAAGCAGATACCGGATCTGTTGAAATCAGTGGGAGGCTGGGTCCTGAAATATCCTCATGCATCTGTTACTTAAGGATATATTTAGACAGCATAAGTTCTACCTATAACCAAATGTCTTGTCAGCAGAGGAATGTTTCAAATTCACTCACACAATATTACGAGAGCTAGACAAGGTACCAATTGATTTGGAACTTTAGACACAAGAATTTAGAATTTAAACTAATGAATTGTGGAGACCCTTCTATTTCCATGGCAGAGATACCTACAGGGTATTAATTTTCAGTGACTCAATTATCTATCTTCTCATACAGCAGCAGTTTTTGGATATAGATGATCAGCTGAAGGAGATCTATATTACAACTCTGTTAGAGGAAAGTGTGTTTTAGGGTAGAGCTGAGCTGAATCTGCAATCCCAGTAAGAAGGCTCCAGGAATTAAAAACCTGCAGAGAGATTTCAGATGCTGATTCTGGGAGATTTGGTAAGGGAACCCATGGAATCCCTGAAACTCAAATAACACAAAATGACTGATTTGGCTGAGTCAATTAAGATAAGGCTTGAAAATGAAGCTGAAATCAGTGGTTCTAGGACTTTTCCAGAACTAAAACTGGAGGGTTCCCATCCTCAAAAGGTTTTAGCCAACTACCCAAACCCTCATGATGTATTTGTCTTCTTGCTCACAGAGTATTCTGAGGTAAGGATCATAATGGCACGGACTCAAAAGCAGTACTACAGTACATGGGGATTCTCCCTAAATCAGATGTTTAATTTGCAGGTTCATAGACAAAAACCAAAAAAGGTATTTATAGGCAAAATTGTATAAATGCATTAAAAAATGGAGAATCTTCCCACTTTCTCTGTGAGAGATGAACATTCTGTTTGCAGCTCTGTATGCACAGTCTGTGGGAAATAAATGATGTGTCAGTATTCAAATGTGCCAAGAGAATACTGATATATTGTGTACTTCACTCTCAATTATCCATGGACTCTTTATCCATGTTGCCAATTAACCATGTAATGGATGTAAGAAAATGGAGCTGGCTCTCTGCACAGCTGGTTGGTTTTGCTTGGATTACTCAGGTGCAGTTGAAGTATTTAATCAGTTTTCATGTGGTATAGACTTGATACCAATAACCCACATAAACCTGATCTGCTTCATGTAGACTTAGTGTGGGTGTCTCTCTTTTTCCTATCATCTTCTGTGAAGTGCCAATTCTCATCTGGATGGCTTTGGTCAAATTGGAATTCTTAGCTCCTGATCAGAGCTGATACTACTGCACCTAAGGGTGGTTTTGCAAAATCTTACAGCCTCAGATGTCGAGTGGGTTTGTCAGAGTGAACTCAGAAATACGACAGTGCCAGGGGAAATCTGATGTTGTGCTGTGTCTGAGTTGAGAAGCCTCCCCAAGTCAGTAGCACTGGACAGTGCAGTTCACACGTACCAGGTGAATAGTCTGAGTAGGTCTGGTCCTGGGCAGAGCCACCAGAACACCTCTGTTTAATGCTTCCCAGGTTGCATGGGCTGGGGTGACTCCAGACCCTGCTTCTGTGACAGAAGTTTTTACAAGTTTAATTGGCAACAGAGCTACCAAACAAAATCCTTATTTAATGGAAAACATTAGAGCCACGGTATAAGCTAGCATGAGTCAATTCAGATTGTCTTGAGATAGTTCGCTTGGCTCCTCTCTCTTTTCATTCCTCTCTGTTTGTGGTTTGTATAAGCCAAATAAGTTCAATTTTGCTATATCAGAAAAAGTCTCAATTCTGTCTGTGTTCTAGTAATCCAATCAGCTAAAATAAGCTTCTTACATCTCAGCCTTCTGTCCTCTCTTCAGTTTGGAAATATGGGACAGATTTATTTCCGGGGTCATAGACTGCTCATTGGCACTGTATGTGAGGCATATACTTGGAAGCATAGTTGCTAGTATATCATGCATGATGAGTATATTCTCTCTCTCTTTCCCTAGCAGGTGGCTGTTTCAGGCTGTCCATTTTCATGCCTACACAGTAGTGCTTTCTCCCTCATTTGAAATCAAAGACTCAGTGACAGCAGGGCTGAGTCTTGAAGTTTATGTTCATTAGAATGGACCCTTTCAGTCCTTCCTCTGTGCTGTAACAGGCTGGTGCCACAGTGTGCTATGAGCAGAGCTGCTGAGGTGAATGCATGGAATAGATTATTTGGAGGGAAGAATGAGACAACTGCAGGTTTCTTTAGAGCCAGAGCAATTGCATAGATCCTTTTTTTGGTTTTCAGTCAGCTTAATTTGAGGAAAATTCCATAGAAAAAGGTACTAAATGCAAGCTCAGGAAATGATCCCATACTCTTCTCCCATTTTGTAGAGAGAATGGAAGCTCCAGTCCTCCATTTTATAAAACAAGGTAAAGTTCCCATGAATATTTCTTTCAGAGATTGACTAGAGTCCTACCAGCTGTTGAATAACTACCAAGAGGGTAGCTTGTTCTGGAGGCTAGCTCTTCCTCACTGATTCCTTCCCCTGTTCCCTCCCTCATCAAGGGTAAGCATGCCCACAGGAAAATTGATCAGGCCTAGTCTGCCTGGATCTGATCTCTTCAGGGAATTTTTATGGCAGCAATCAACTTCTTCTCTGCAATCAGTCAAATGTCTTCTGTCCATAGCTGGAAGATACTGCTTTTGATTGCAGAGTCATTTAGCCAGTTTATGTGACTGAAATTATTGATGGCTGACAAAGAAAAAAAAGGATGAGTATGACCACATGGGAGACTTCACAACCATAATGATTCTACAGAGAATGTGGGACAAGGTATCATGCATTTGTACTTACACCATTCGATTCAAATCTCCAAAAACTCGTCTCTTGACACAGATTTCCTACATAAAAGGAGAACTGACTAATGCTTAAAAGTTTAGGACTCAGGCTTCCAGACAAAATACTGTGTTTCAATAGCTTCCTGCGCTGAAATGAGCTGTGGTAACTGTGAATGCAGGTGAAGCTATATGACTTCACATAACACTATGGCAGTGTAGGCTGACAGTCTCTGTATGCCAGCTGAGCAGAAGTTGTTAGGTCACAGAAACTTGATCAGGAGTAACTTGGTGCAATTATTACTAAGTTTTCAGTTGACATTATGGCTCAGATTCCTTCTATTTTTTAAACTGAAATGTGAAATTGTCCTTGTATACAATATCTGACATGAGGAAGAGAAGGCAGGAAAGACAGATTGTCTTCTCTGAACTGAGCTGGTCTAAAGTTCAAGTCTGGAGAACTATTTGTGTGGCACAGATGCTTTCAGGACTGACTGTTTTTCATCAAAAACTGTTGGAGATTTGGAGAGTTATAAATAGCACCTACTTCATTAGCCGAGACCTCAAAGACTTCAAGCACAGGTGCAGAGATTTCTACAGGGATGAGAGAGGAAAGATGACTCTCAGTGGAACTGCTGTGTCCTTGAGACTGAAAAATCACAGGTCTTTCCTTTTTTTGCTGCTGAATAGAATGTAACGCATAAAGTGACATAGGCCACAGAGAAAGAATTAAGATAGATCAAATGTTGATTCTAGTATTACATTCTTGGATTACACTTAATTTTGAAATTATTTGAATAAAGGCTATTCTTAAATTGATTACATCTTGTAAAAATGTGTGATCACTGGCTCCCATAAACAGTGAGAAAAATGGATTAATGGCAAGTATGGTAACTGATCAGAATGTTAATAATCTCCATGTCTTGTACATTAGACCACGAGAGAGTTAAAAAAAATTATCTCTTTCATGAACATCTGTTACCAGTCAAGCAAATGCTAACAGCAGTAAGCAGCCTTTCTTTCATCCTGTGCAGAGGTTCATCATTACACATCTACAAGATGAAAACCAAGGTCAGACTGGAAAGGTGAGAAATGTAAGAGTTCTACAGCACATACTCCAAAAACCCCCAAGGTTATAGCTCTGAGCTCTCCTCCTGAGTATCATTCTGATCCATAGCTTGCAAAGATGTCATCTTTGTAGTACAAGCAGGAAGAGGCAGTATAGCAACAAAAACATATCAGTGTCTGAGCAATGGTTTTAATGAAGAAGAGGGCAATAAGAAGACTCCAGCTATTGGCAATAGAAGAGAAAAATAGAACAGTCAAGGAGCTTTTTAGCTTTGAGACTATGAACTTTGTTTTTTTCTGTCTGAACTGAAACTTTTAAATATCTATTGAAGCCTATCAGTATGTCATGAGTTATTAAAAATAAGTCAGTCATTGAAATCTATAATAAATGAAATATTTTGACTAAGGATATTACATATGGATTTGAAGACAGGGACCTATGCAAAAATAGGTCAAGATTCTTATAGTACTAAATAGACTGAGATTTTTATAGCACTAAGTTGTAATTTAGTATTGTAATTATTTCACATTTGTACCGCTGTATCCAGATGCCTTAAGTTTTGTGACACAAGGGCTATGCTATTTTTATGTTTATACGGTTTTTTTCTCTATTTGTGGTCAGAAAGCTAAGCAAAAGGAATCTCTGTAACACATAGATCTGAAGTTAGGATTGAGTTATTTCTTAGAATCCTTCACATCAACACTCTCAGCCTTAGATCTATTATCAGTAAAGCCCACTTCCCTATATAGTCATGTTCTTAATATCTAGAAATATCAAATAAAAAACCTGTCTAAACATATCAAAGAAGCTCATAATTCTGGGAGTGATGCTGGTAGACTGGATATGTGAATTAAAATAAATCTTGAAAGTATTGTCTGAAACAACTAACTGGACTTCGCAGAAGGGAAACCACATTGCAGTGTGAATGACAAAGCAAGGAAGTATTTCAGCAGAATCACTTAGGTTGTGGTGATAGTACAATAAACTTAGTTTAAAATATTTTGTTAATTTGTTTCTTTTTTCTTTTTACATGCATTGTTGTTTTGTACTCTGTAGTAATGCACTTCCACACCTAATCAGGTGTTTCTATATAAGAAAAAGAGTTTCAGTTTGCCTTTGAACTTAAAAGGAAAATGGATTGGAATCTTCTGTGATAGTCTCACTGTGGTTGGTCCAATGCCAACACAGGGGCACTGGTTGGATCTTTAGGATGTTTCTCAAAACCTATAACTGTTTCTACTGGGATTTTGCCAATAGAACCCTCTTGCATCATTCCGTACCTAAGGATGAGCACAGAGGTGCTCTGTGCTTTTTTAGGGTGTCTCAGCAAGATGTCAGAGGTTTCTCTGACACCTGTGCTCAGCTTTTCTTTTGTTTCTTTATTGTTTGTTATTTTGCTTTTATTAAAACCTTTACTTTACAAAACACCCCTGAAGAGCCGTCTCGCAGTTATTTTAAGCCATTCTGAGAAGTGCAGGACACCCTCAGACATTGATACATTTTCACCAGGCTCATAACACTCTGGCCACGTGTTAAACTGTATCAGTACTCCTTTTGGATTTCCATCATAATGGTCAGAATAATTCAACACTTTGAAAATTCACTGACTTATAAAAATTGGAAAGTTGCAGTGTCATTTCTGTAAATTCCATTAGAATCCACTTAAAACTAAGTTATATTTTTGTCAGGAAAAAAAGAAGAGGAAAGGGGAAAGGAATTTGGGAGGTTACATTCACTCAGGCACTTTTGGATAGTTGCATAACTTAATTAAATTCAAATGCTATGTAAAACCACGTATGATTTATTTTGTCCCTTGCTGATCTTCTGAAACTTAGGTCATCAACACACATATATGCACATATATTTACTGCCCAATGCAAGTGCCTCTTGTAGCTCTATTTATAGCTCTGTTTCTCAGATCTGCAGCAATTTAGAATTTCTCTCACACTATGAGCCAGTCATTCTGCAACACAGTTGATCAACACAGTGCTGTGCATAGTACTCAAAGTTACGAAATTTATTTGGTGGCCTTGAGATCTTTCTATTTTTTCTTCTGGAAGTACTTCCTGTTCTGTCTTAGGTTCTTAGCCCTCTCTATGCTAACAAATCAGAGGCCTCAGCTGATTAGCTAGGCATCTCAGTTCATTTCCTCCCAGTCACAAAGTTCTTCCCATTTATAGCAGAAAAATTTTGTTATCACTCTGTAGCTGCAGCATTTTGAAATATCAGCTGCTATTCATTACTATTTTAAAAAAGTCTTCAAGGTTGTCTGATGTTGCAGGAAAGCAGGATACTTCTCTCTATGGCAGAGGCTTCCCAATTTTGCATCACTAATCAAGTTCTTAGGAAAAAGCTTCTGTGTTTTTCTTTCCTTGAAATAATATTTCTATAGGAAATTTTCTATAAGAAAATTTCTCTAAGAAATTATACCTTTCATTTTGTGTTCTGAACTACTGTCATTAATGAAAAACTGATGATACTTCATGTAGTTTTCATAGTTTTCTAAGAAACAGAGATGGTCATGGTTTATTCTTGGTTTATTAAAATTTATATAAATGGTTTATTTTTTCCTTGTAATTTGCCAAGACTTATTCTGTCTCATTCTCACTTTACACTAAATGGCCTGTGTTTGAAGACAGGATTTTACTCTTGTACTCTCCACTCTGCTGCCACAGTTCTGCATTCCTTGTGGTCTCCTCTTCCTTCTGATTTTTTCCATAGCACTTGCTATCTTATGTTATCCTTCTGCTTCCTGATCTTGCCATGCTTTTTCTTTTTTTATATGGACTTGAAAACTTCAGTCACTACTATAAAATTTTAAATTACTGAATGTATTCTTCAACCAAGAGACCCATCTAATGGGATACTTGTGCCACATGTTGCAGCGTGAGAGATAATTAATTCATTCATCTGGCTTTACCAGAAGTCTCTATAACCTTACAGTTTCATCTAATTTATATTCCTACTAAATGCATCCTGACAAGCAACACATTTTCTGCTGGATCTGCTCAGATGACAAATCTACAATTCCTTGGCGAGGACTCTTGAGTAATGAAAACCTGCCTCTTCACTATGATTTTTAGAGGCTTCAGTTCTTTATTCTCTCTCTCCTATCCGAGAGTCATGTTTCCTTCTCCTCCTCAACATCCTGAAAATCGTTTATATTTCCCTTGGTCTCTCAGTTCTGGCCTTTTTTCTTTTAGTGAAAATAGTTTTTCTTTTTCCATTGTCATCTTGCGTTTTCTATTTATTTTCTAATGGAGCAAGTCTGTGTCTCAAAATCTCTTGCTCTTGCCTCATCTCCCCCTGCCCCCATGGTCATATGTTACCTCCTTCACTTATTTATGTACTTCAGATTTTGCCAAATACAGGTTTGGAAATCTGAAGTTTTTTGTGCTTCTGGGGTTCTTCCTACAGTCAAACTCAGATACGTGTTGATCACTGTCTACATTATAGTGCTCAGGTCTTCTCTCAGGACTCCTGTCTGTTGATGCTTCATGGGTTAATAGACTCGGTGAAGGTTCCACTAATGGACAACGTAGATGCTAAAACCTCCACATCCAGTAATCCTGATGGCCTCAGCAAAACTTAAAATTTTTGTGGCTAAATGCTTAGCCACCATTACTGTCTTTTCCTGCAAGTTCACAGCTTTAAAGAAATAATGAAAATTCTTCTGGCTTAGCCTTCATGCTTCCATCTTCATGCCTGTATAAGCTTTTGTCTGGGTCAATGTTGTCAGCTCACTAAAACGCAGCAGTTAGCTATTTTTCAGCTGTGATCAGTCAAAAGCAGGAAGATCTCTTAACACCATTAGCTGCAATGTCTAATTGAAAGAAAGTTGTGATTTGAGAAAAAAAAAAAGGAAAAAAAAGAAAAACCAGAAAAGAGAGCTTTAGGCATATTACCTGAGAGGCACAAAAGCCAGCAAGCAAATAAAAAGCAAAATAGTCTAAAATATTCTACCAACTCAATCATAACATTTCTAAAACTATCTAACAGTGAATAATATTTCATAAATCAATGAGAACATTAGAGTGTGGTTTTTTGGCACAAGATTCTTTGTATATTTTTTCTTTTTTTTTAAGCTAGTAAATCTAAAGTTCCAATTCCCATGAATTTTTTTTTGTGGTAGATCAGTGAGTTTTTAGGTGGAAGTTGAAGCTTTGGTTGAATTATAGTAACTGCTGTTTGCCTTAAGTGAGCAAACATGCAAATACATTTTTGTAAAGGCAAAAGTACATTGCATACCAATGTCACTAACCTTTTACTGAATTCCAGAGATTTTATTACTACATCATTTTTCAGCTATGATACATATCAAAAGAGCTCTGGGTGTCCTCCTACAGAACAACTACATGGATCATTTTCATTATTCTAATTCCTTTTATGCCCCAACTCCCTAATCCTCTCTTTTGTAGTGTCTCCACAACCTGCATCCCCTTTGGCAAGAGAGGAAACAAAGGAATCTCCATATACTTACTTCAGAATTGATTTTTTTTTCCCAGAGCAGCACTCTTTGCTTTTCTAAGGACTCTCCCATCCACCTGTCTCCTATTTTCCTCTAATATGGAAGATCATTAATTATCTTCAGTTACCCTAAATATTGTGTATGGATGTGCTTTCTTAAAACACAGGGGAATTTATGATTTAATACAAACTGAAAAGCAAATGGACAGACAAATTCCCTCTTCTATACAGAGCCCTCCTGAAATGTTCTCACATGTTTTCAACTTTTTGTTTTTAGCTAAACTCAAAATGACCATAAAGGATATTGCTAGCTTGTCTTTTCATCTTTATCACCTTGTTGACTTTTTGCTTATAGGAATAGAAGTATTTGTTCCTTCTTCCTCCCAAGAGTATTGCTTTTTACAGCTCAAGACAAATACAAGCTTAGGATTATGAAATCCTTCAGAGGAGTAATATGACTGCAACAAATGTCATGAAGGAAGATGAATAACAAAACCAAATTAATGGATTCAACCATTTCAAAAAGGCACTTTCATCTTGATCTCAGGAAGGGATGGTAACATATTGTTTTGTCAGGAAAGCTACCAGAAGTCTACCAGTAGTAGGCCTAGGAATAAATCTTTAACTGGGTGCAATTTGGGGGTTCATTACTTAAATGAAATGACGCCAGTGTATGTAACTGGAAGAATCAGTCCATTAGAGTATTTTTCAAATAGTAGCTTAATAGAACTGGAAATATTATGTGGAGAGAGGACAGGAGGTATCAAAGCCATTACATGTGATTTATTTAATTAATTGCTCCTTTGGTTTATTTTGCTTTGGGGTTTTGTTTGTTTATTTTAATTTTGTTTTGGTTTGTTTTATTTGGGTTTTTTTACATGTGGTAGAGTCTCAGCAAAACCAGTTAGAGGATTAGATGATTCATGTTATATTGCTGTTTCCAGATCCCTGTAAATTGTGTGTCCAGCAAGAAAGAGGAGGAATTGAAGGGCAAAATGACCAGCATTTGCAACCAAGACATGATACAATAAGATGCCACAGATTTTTTACTTTCTTTACTGATGAAGAGTTGACCTGTTGTCCAATCATGGCAGCTACAAAGAGATGCAATCATTCACTTGGCTCTAAACTCAAACGCTCGTGCTGGGCTTACTGCATTCCTGTTTAATGCCCTCTGGCACATGATGTAATTGTTGGGGTTGTCCTGTCCAGGATGGGGAGCTTGATAACCCTTGGGAATCCCTTCCGACTAAGGGAATTATGCTGAAATTAGGCATATGGCTAGGAAATGGATTTTAGAGGTATAACATTCCTTTGGGTAGTCTACAGTACAAAGAAGCCCAGGGAATAGGTACTGTTGCAAAACAAAAACATGGGAGAGTTGCAAAGTGCCTTCTTTCTTCATGAAGCCATGCTCAGCATGTACAACTGCCTTTAAATGGGGTACAAGTCCCAGTAATGAGTAAGTGCTATAAAAATCCAGCCTTACATCGTTGATACCAGAAGGTACAATTCAGCTAGACTGATTATAGCTCAGAAAGCAAAGGCCAGACTCAGTCTGTGACAAGTCAGAGGGGTTACTGTCTTCAAAATGAATAGATATTCAAAGAAAGTCCTGGATAGAAAGCTGGTTATATGCTCTGTATGATGGAGCTTCCATGGCAGAGTATGCATATTTCTTTCAGGTACTTTTGCACATGAACTGTTGATGCTCAGTTTTTTTCTGCATAACTGCTTGGAAATGTCCCAGACTGCTTGATAAAACCCAGATGGTAACCAGATGGCTACATGTGACTCTTTGGAAATGCTGCTACAGACGGGGACTAAGAAACCGAAGTAAATCTTACAAATACCTCCTTCTCTTTTCCATGATTTCTATTAATAGGGAGAGAATATTACCATACTGTATCCCCTCTGGTAAATAATGTCAGATGTTGTGGGCATTTGTAGATCACTTTCCCATTTTAGGAAAAGCAAAAAAAAAGGCTGACCCAGAGTCAAGGCATGTTCCAGTGATGACTAGTTCATTTACTTGATCTATCCCACAATGCCAAACTTGGGACAGTTTAAAGGTAAAATTACAATGAAAATCCATAAATATTACACTACCTTCAAGAATACAACAAAACCTGCTCTAGCTACTTCCTTTCTAAGAGCTCTCCCTTAGACAAATTTAGCAGCCACCCCTCTGTTTCCTAAAGAGAGAGGTACACTCTCACATCACTAACATACAGCCTGTATTCTTCTCTAAATCACCATACTCTTTTCTAAACATGACAGAAAACTCTCTTATTATACGGATCTAGCATAACTTGTAACACCATGTATCTTTCTCTGTCTCCCACACATTGTTCTAGTTTGCTGTCAATGAAAATATGCTGATGTAAAGATTTAAAGATACAAACAGGGCCTGGAGTGTTTAAGAATTGTTAGTCTAATATTGCTGCAATGTCATGGAGAGTTAACAGATCCCAGTTTCCACCTTCATGGAAGTACTATGCTTTTGCATGAATTTCTTTTGGAAAATTTTTCATAGGAATTTATTTGGCTCCAGATGGATTGTGTCTGCTCACTCTATTAATAATTTCCTAATGTTGGTCAGTGATTTACTGTAAAGTTTCTGGTTTGCCCTAATTTTACCCCTTCTGTTTTACCCTAGTGCAATCATCTCTTCTGTGTGATAAAACACAGTAACACACCTTCATAATGATACCTGAGAAGAACTTCTCAATGTATGAGAGCTCATGGTACCACAGCCTCTTGGCATCAAACTCTGTACAATCTATGAGTAATAAATTAAGTAATTTTCATCTCTATAGGCAAAGCACACATTATTCTGTGTTGCAATGCATGATTGAGGCTTTTGAAGTTTTACATGTATTTTATTTATTTTGTGTTGGTATGTTCCTTCCAAAGTCCCTTCACCCATTCCCAAACCCACACGGTATCTCCCAGAGGGGAGCCCCTTGTCAATCACCCTGGTAACCTGAGGGGACATCATCTCCCATTTGACCAGGTGCCCAGACACCCACCTTCCAACTGTTCTGTTAAGTGCCCCTGTCCTAGACCAGCAACCCCCCTTTTCACCTTGGCCTGAATTCTCCAGCTGCCCCAGGCTGCGTCCTTGGGTACAAAAAGGAGAAGGACAGGCCAGGCCGTGCTTTTTGCACGTGGAGCTGCACTGAAATAAACACCTTCCAAACCCACGGCAGAGCCTGCTCTTCATTTCCAAGCCTTATCCACACTGAGCCAGCTGATCTGAGGAACCCACAAACTATCTCAGTTGGTCTGGGGTTTACTGCTTGGCCGGTAAGCAGCCCCCAAGGAGAAACCAACAATGCTGGTTTGTAGCTAGGCACGTTAGATATTTATTGGGACTAAACAATTAGATAATGCATGTGCATTGATAGGAAAATGTACCTGCATAACTCGTAAGACAGAGAAGTAAGGGGATAGAAGGGATACCTTTGTGGTGGAGAATACATTTAAATGCAGGAAAATATTACCACTCAGATTAAGAACAAAGATGTTCTTTTAAAATATCATTGTTGTCATTTTGATGGGAGAAGCCACTCATCACAACTACATTTATTGCAGCTGAAAGATTTGGTAGGAATTCACCAGGATCTAGTTTATGCTAATATTTTTCTGATTTGGTATTTTTAACTGCTAATGAACGTCTGTCAGAAGACTCATTACTTCGCCATTATTCTATTTTTAATAACACAAACTTTAATGATTTTTTCCCTCTTCTTGAATATTTTCTCTCTGAGTGTTCTTCATTGCCCACCGTTCTGTGCTTCAAACTGTTCAGACTTATTGAACAGAATGCAATAAAATGAGTAGGGAAGAGCCGGTGGCACGCTGGAAAGTTGCCACTGAAGTATTTGTTTTATATTTTCGTGCTGCCATCTTGAGTACAAATATTACAACTACAGATATGCACACAAGCAACCAGGCCTTTGCTTTCTTCCTTTAACACATCATCTTGCATGCTTGAATGTGGGTTTCAAATATGTCCAAATTAAATCAACTGTGCACTTTATATACAGGGATGTAAATGAGTATAGGTAACCAGGTCATCTGTGATGATTGTTCAATACTACCAAAACCATCATGTTGAACAAACAGAAACTGGTACCAGAAATTAAGATGTTTGTTTGTCATGTTTGTTTTCACCAAAACCCAGGAAATACAATATTTAAGCATTATTTGTTTTCTTTTCCCACACAAAGGTATTTTTGTAGGTCTCTGAACTCCAGGAATGCGATGAGAGAATACTGGTTGGTAAGTACTGAACATTCATTCCACATTATTTTCACAATCTTACATTTTACGTAGCACTCTGTTCTGGTCTTTTTCTGTCCCTTTCTTCAAGAATTAAGCATTAACCTCACAACATCTAGCTTCCATTGCCCACATTGGTTCATGATTTTGAGACTAACGTGACCTGATTCTCAGGAAAAATTTTACCACTTGCTCTGCCCTCATGCTACCTTCAGGACAACCAGACTGCTGGCTGAGGAGGCTGAGATGGTGGCTTAGTTAATTACTGCTTATCATTTGAATCTTGCTGCTTATAAGGGCCCATTGAAGTGGTTGATCCTGTGTTTACAAGGACTCTTTCAGTGTAGCATGATAATGGCAGTTCATTGATAGATGTATATAAGCATAAAGGCTTACAGTTCTTACTACTCAAAGCCCTAGCTGATGTGTATCACCTGACATACATGAATCAAGATCTTCAGAGATTTCCAGCTATAAAATGGGAATAAGGCCTATATTCTCTATGGTTATAGTGATTTAATAAAGCTTTTTGCCCTTCAAGATGCAGTATTCATGAACAGATAATTCCTTTCAGGAAAAAACAAAACTCAAACAACTTAGCTATATTAAAGAAAAGCCTTGTGTACAAGGAAAAGCCATATTTTAGGACTGAAAAGATTAAAAGATTTCATCTGGCAAGTTCCCCATTTTTTTCTAGTCAAATATAATGAGAGCTTTTATGGAATGATTGTGATTTTTGTGGTCATTCTGACTTTGTAATAGAGAATAGATAAACAGATATATTTTCTTCATCAGTCCTTCTTTGCTTAAGTGATACACAAAATTCAAATTATATTCCTGTCTGCCTATTTTATGTTTGATTGTGCTTAAGGAAGGCACAAAGCATGATTAGACTTTACACATATAATCAGACAATACTTGACTGAGTGGGCAGAAGAGACAGATAGATTATAACATTATATTCTTACCTTTATATACCCTTACCACCAAAAAGAAAAGAAAAATAGAAAAATAATTTGGTTACAGGTACATTAGGGACCATTGAAAAAGCTTCCCAGAAGAAGATAACAGGCATTGTCCTAAAAACATACGGTGTCAAATTCACAGTGATGGGTCAGATTTAGGCACATTTCACTATACCTCAGAATCTGTGGCACACCTTCAAATACTCTTGTCATTAATCCTTTCATTTCAAAACCACCTATCTTTTTTTCATTTGCCTACCTTTTTTCTGTTAAAAGTTTACTTGAAAGTAAACCAATTCTCTCAAATGCCTGTACTTCAGAGTCCAAAGAAGATAAAGATACTTAGAAATGGAATGTGAAGGAAGTGGTATAGTTAAGTAAGAAAAATCAAATGGATCAAATGAAGACTATCAAAATAGTCTTCCACTGTGTAAAACAGCTTTTAGTAGAGAAGACGATAATAAAAATAAGAAAATAATTTTTATTCTACTGACACAACTATCTAATTACGATAATAAAGCACAGGAACCCAAGAATGCTGTGAAATCTCCAGCATCTGGATAAAAGAATCCCTCCTAACCCTTTCTCTTATCTAATTCTGTGATGCTCAGTTGAGGACACACTGGACTCTCAGTAATTTTCAGACCATTTGATTACCTATTCAGCAATTTAAATTTCGACAAAATAAAAAGTTGTCCACATTGCATTTGCATGGCGAGTTTTGGCAGGGGTGGACTGTAGGTGTGAGAAGCTGCTAGAAGCTTCCCACATGTCCAACAGAACTGATGTCAACCAAGACAGACCTCCTGCTGGACAAGGCTGAGGCCTTCAGCACCGCAGGGATAACAGAGCTAAGAGAGGGAAAAAATCCTCTGCTCAACTACAGCTGGAGAAAGATGTGCAATATGTGAAACAGCTCAGCAGACACCAAGGTCAGTGAAGAAGGAGGGGCAGAAGTGCTCCAAGCCCTGCAGCTGAGATTCCCCTGCAGCCCTTGGTGCAGGCTGTGGTGAGGCAGCTGTGACCCTGCAGCCCACGGAGAACCATGGGGGAGCAGAGATCCACCTGGAGGACCCAACACCAGAGCAGCTGGATGACCAAAGGAGGCTGTGAAACCCAAGAAAAGCCTGTGATGGAGCAGGCTCCTGTCAAGATCTCTGGACCAATAGAGAGAGAAGCCCACAGTGGAGCAGGTTTGAAAGCAGGATTTGTGATCCCATGGTGTGGCTCATGCTGGAGCAGTCTGTTCCTGAAGGACTGTACCTTGTGGAAGGGACCCATGCTGGAGCAGATCAGGAAGAACAGCAGCCCATGGGAAGGACTCACATTGGAGAAGATCATGGAGTCTGTTTCCTCCTGGAGGAGGAAAAGAAGGTGAAATGCCCTCCCCTAGAGGAGAAAGGAGCAGCAGAGACACAACGTGTGATGAACTGACCACAGCTCACATTCCCTTGTTTCCCTGTGCTGCTGAAGGGGAGGAGATAGACCACTCAGGAAAAAAAATAAATCTGGGAAGAAAAGAGGGGTGGAGAGAAAGTGTTTTTGTTTTATTTCTTATTATCCTATTTTGATTTGATTTGTAATAGATTAATTTTCTCTGTTTTGCTCATGACGGTAATTGATGAGTGATCTCTTCCTGTTCTAACCTTGACCTATAAACCATTTGCTGTATTTTCTCTCCCTATCCAGCTGAGGAGGCAAGTAACAGATCAGCTTTGATGGGCATCTGGCAACCAGCAAGGGTTGACCCTTCGCAATAAGGAACCTTAGAATGAAAGGAGGAGGTGCAATTCAAGAAGAAGCTTAGAGATGTACATTTAAGTGATCTGTATATCTGTTTTCAGCATGTGCTGCAGATTCAAACCCAAACATTAAGGTCACATTAGTGAAACATCAGGAGGAGTGCAATCTACACTGAAAATGGTGGCAATTTCCTCTCTGCTGAGAGTTGATGAGAAACAGAATCCAGCTAATCCCCAAGAAAATTGCCAGGTTATGTAGGATCAAGTCAAGGCCTAGACTTCTGCTTACATACTTTGACTCTTAAGTGACCCAACAAAGCAGCTACATCTGCTCTTTCATAGTATTTTTCCCCTGTGGAAAGACACAGGCTAGGAAGTTTTGGAAAGGGGAGCCACATCAACATGTGCTGTCTGAAATATTCTGAATTACTTTGCGTAGTACTATTCATTTCCAAGAGTAAAAAAGCAGTATCACAAGTTAACCAAAAATGAAAAGGGAGCTAAGAAAACCCACACACTAAGCAGTATTCAAATCCTTCAAACAGGAAAGCAAGGGAATAATTCTCTACAGGGCACCAATGGGTGGACTTCCATAGAAAAAAAAAGTATACAAATATTCAAGCCATAATTCTCTGCAGGAAATCATGGAAAAGTCAGTAGTGAAAATGCATGTTGTCATGATTTGAGACTGCATTATCTGCTCTTTATTTATATGCTCTTAACTTCCATTTTTGATGTGGCAAATAGATATAGATAATGGAGAAGTGAAAAAGAACAATAATTTTAAAAAATCACCTGTCTAATTAGGCTATGTACAATCCAAATATTAAGTTTTATATGAAACTAGTTTACTTACAAGTAGTTATCTTTCTCTACAAATACGAGAAATAAGCTTGTTAGTGTTTATGATCAAAGAACGTTTGTGGAATCTGTCATAGGAGAGGAGCGGCTAAACACGAATGCTTTCTTAAGGTAAAGTCTCATCTGACATTTAAGCGACATTCGATTCCTGGAAAAGTCAGTAACCCCTTTGAAAGGGGTGCCAGGCTTGCCTCTTGCTGTGCTGTGGCGCAGAGACGCTTGATGGTGCTGTTGTACAGCAAGAAGATGCAGCCCCCGGAGCTGCCCCAGTTCGTGCTTTGCAGCCAGTACATCGGCGTGAGTGCTGCAAGTCCCAGCACTCCTTCACCTCACGGCCACACTGCTGCCGTCTGATTAATACACTGACCAATCCGTATGCTACAGACTCCGCTGGAACACGGAACAGTTTAGGCTTAGTTTGAAGTCATTTAAACAAATCCACTGCCATGAGTGCAATCCCAGTCAGCTGGACATGGCTTCAAATTAGGGCATCTCAGGTATCATTAGTGCACTGGTAACTGATGCTCAAAAATGTGCAGTTCCTGGGAGCAGCAAGTCCTGTAAAATATCACTGGAAATTGCTTCTTCTCTGTGGCTAGTCTGCCATACGATTAGATCCATAATTTTTCTAAGTCACCACCACATTCCTAAGATTTTTTCACATCAGGTGGTAAAAAAAGTGAGCACAGATTTAAAGCAAATCACACAGGTACCCAACCAGCCAGCTCTGGTGTCTTGGACAATGTCTGCTAGATGTTCTTGTGTTGCAATCCCAGAGTGCACATGCACAGAGGCCAGACACAGGTGTCTGAACGTTTATGGATGCCCTGTCTTCCACTGAACCAATCTGCATTTCCTCCTGAGGGTCTAATGCAAGATATTGTCTGCTTCTGCTGAGTGTAACGTCAACATTGGTTTAAACAAATCTAGCTGCATGTTGCTGCCAAAATGGGATATTCTACTCTAGTTACTTGTTGTACACTTGAGTACAACTTGACAAGTAAAATGGTGTTCATTAATCACACTGTGGAGGTGAACTGTTGTTCAAAAGTTTAATAAAAAAGGCTATTTGGCTCTGGTGCATACAGAAAGGTTTTATATTCTCACAGAGGACTTTTCTATTCATACTTTTTTCAGACAAGATGATCTGAGGAATCATAGAATGATTTGGGTTGGAGTGGACCTTAAAGATCATCTAGGTCCATCAACGCTGCCAAGAGCAGGGACACTTTTCACTAAACCATGTTGCTCAAAGCCCCATCCCACCTAGTCATGACCTGGTCCAGCAATAGGACACCAACAACTTCTCTGAGACATCTGTTCTGGTACCTCACCATTCTCACAGTGAAGAATGTTTTCCTAATATCAAATCTAAATCTACCTTCTTTCATCTTAAAGCCATTGGTCAGAGGACATCTCAAGTTGCAATGTCCGGGAGCATGGAAATATTTGAGTGAATACCTTTCCAGATTAAACCATCATGGAAATATGTTAAAAGGGGGGCATTTGGCCATCAGGCAGGGACAGGAGCTGGTGCTTGGCAGGAAGTCTCCATAGATATTTGACTCTGGTCCTGTGTTCAACATTAACTGCCAGTCTATCAGCACCAAGTCAGCCAATACATTTTACTGCAGCCAATATGTTTATGACGTCACTGGAGCACCTTATAGAATACATGCACTCACTCTCTGTTGAAGAAATATGATGAGTATAAGGTATAGGAAGTCATATATGACAGGAAGAACATGAGTCTCAAGTTTTGTAAGAGAGCTGACATCTTATTTGTGGAGGTGAGAAATAAAGCCTATTAATATAACAGTACATTGCTAAAGGTACTGTTAGATACTAATAGATTAGGTTAGGTATTAGATTAGGTACTATTTAGAATCAAAATGTGCTGCCAAGTTCTTTGCAACATGCACATAGAACTCTGCCTACCACCAGTATATTGGTTTTGCAATTGTAGCAAGAGAAAATATTTGCAAAGACTGATAGATACTGCACCCAAAGGCATTGGAGTGTTGAATTTACATGGACTCTGAATTAGTTCATTGGCCAGTGCTGTCTGAGGGCAGATTGAACTCAAGGTATTTTACTTTGACCTGTAAGCATAATTAGCAATTAAACAGGAAAGCAACCATCCAAATATGGGGCTTTGTCAAATTCCCATCCAACACATATTAGACAAGACTGCAGAAGTAGAAATCAGTTTCAATGCCTGTGAATTTACTCTTAGATGGCATAATTATAAGATTTCACTGCTAATGTAGGCACTGAATAATTTTTGATTTAAAAAATATTGTTTATATTTCCTGCCTTTAAGGATCACTAATCAAGATTTGAAATGAAACTTTTATGAAGGTTTGCAGAGTATCTGCTCAAGGGTTTATGACAAAACAACTTGCATGTTTCTTGGCAATCAGAATGAACTACAAGGTAAATGATGAAACTGATGTTTATGGCTTGAGAGCGGAGCAGTAAAGCCTTTGACCAATCATATCTGAGCTGGCTGCTATATTGATTTGTTTCAGTCACATTGGTATTATAAAAACTAGATTAGGAGTTTGACCCGTAGAAACCACCATATTTGCCGAATGTTTTAACATCCCAAAATGAAAATACATTTTTTTCCGCATTAATTCGTAAATTGTCAGTGAAAAAAATGGAAGTATTCCAATTTTGGTTAGCAACTTCGCAAGTCATAATTAGTATGTAAATGAATATGAGCAAAAAGGTACCTGGTTTACTTCACCAGCATTTCAGTTGCTAGCATGTTCCCCCTAGAGCTCCATGCCTGAGCAGGCATGAATATCTTCTTCTGCATTTAATATCTAATTGATAGTAAGGCCTGGACTATGGTTGCCAGACTAAAGTTTAATCCAGATAAAAGTGAAGATAATGTGAGATTGTGACAAGATAATGGAAAATCTGGAAAGGATTTATATGATTTTATGATATAGCAGTACAATTTTTTATTTGAAGTCTAGGTGGATGCTTGGTCATTCTTAGATGGCCTTAGATGACAAAAGTTCCTCTAAAGACCTCTTTCTAACTTTGTGGCTACTTTTGGAGTAGATTATGTTCCATAATATGTTATGATTAAAGCAAACCAAAGAAATACTGTGGGCTGTTTAGTCAGAAAGTCTGTGATTTACTAAACTGGATCCTTTGTTTGAGGGCACATTTAAATTACTTTAAATATTTTTCCATACCAAAAGCTGCAATTGTGAGGTAGAGCTAACACCAGATTTGTTTGCAGGTCAGACTTTTAACCTCTTTCTGCCCTAGCCAAACACAGAGTTTATACGCCCCATCAATTTTAATCTGCAGTTCCTACAGCGGCGTGTGTTGTGTAGTAGGTCTGTATTGTAAAACACAACTCTTGCGAATGGTATGGTTTACACTTTCAGTCTTAAACTGTAGCCACTTAAATTTTCACACATTGTCAAAAGAAGCCACCACAATGGAAATAAATTCCCAGCAGCAGCACCCCATATAGACACGATTGCCTTTGCTACTTTAAGCACAAATAAACGTCCATAGTAGGCACTTTAATTTACTGGCGTCCAATATCTAATTCTAGCAGCAGCCACTAGGAGATATTTCAAGGCATCAAGAATCCCTTTGTGTGAATTACTGCAGAGGAAGAAAGTAAACTTGCAGTCCAAATTCTTTTAGAGACTTTCCCTCAGAGAATGCTTTATTGTCCAGAGGGCAGGCAGGGAATCAAACAACCAAACTAAAAACCACAGAGCACCCAAGGGAGGTAGAAAGGGAACACACCCTTCCTAACCCTGCTTCCCCTTTCTTTCATAACCCATACCTCAACTATTAGGACAGACCACTGGGTCCTAGTAACCCTCTACTAATTGAATGCTGTTATCCTCTATGTTGCCCAGAGAGGTAGTTTCTGTTCAATTGTAAAGATTCTTTACAGTCATAAACTTATTCAGCTTTCCTATAATTCTATTCTTGGATTTTGATAAAAATATTTTTCTTAGTTTAAATCTAATGAGCATAAAATGCTCATTTTCCTCAATTTGCTTTCTTTTGTTCACATCACTAGACCTTTTTTTCAGGCTTGACTTGATCCCACCTGACCCTCTTCCTACCTTTCCTTTAAACCCCTTCCTGACCAGGGCTTTGCAATGAAGACAGTAAATAAGTAATGGATAATAAAAGCCCTCTGATCAATTACATAAATACTGAGTTTTACAGCTTATGAGGAAACGGTTCCATGTACTACAAAGTTTGTACAGAAATATTTGCAGCATCAATGACATTGGTGATTTAGCAGACTGCTAGGGGAAAAAAAACCAACTACAGCAAACTTTTTCTTTAATTTGACCTAGCTGTGTCTAGAGCCTTTACTTATTGTATACTTGGAAAGAAAAGGAGTTTTTTTAATTAAAAAATATAGAAAAGATGCAAAAAAATGTAAAGCATTCCCAATTTATTGGCATCGTTTCTTTTCATTACTAGCTAAGTAAATATACCTAAATGTAAGTATGTAGGTACATAAGTACAGGGGCAGGACTTCTGTCCTTATATTAAAAAGATTTTCAGTTCTATTGCTATAAAATGGACTGAAATTCTTCTGAAGATAAACTACAAATGTATGAATACTAATTAACAATTACAATAATTGTAGTTTAATATTATGATAATGAAAAGCACAAACCACAGCTATCAAGATGATATAATAAGTGAAAGGTTCCATTGGCACTTTTTCTCATGCCATTGCCCCTGATTTAGCCTTTACTTAGGCTCCTAGCAGATTTCTCTAGCTCTCCTTTGCTTTCTGTTACATTGGATTTTTCCCTTGCCCCCATCTGTGGATGAAAAGCAGTCTCAGAAAGATGGCTGCTTAGCCCCAGGTTAGACCTGCAGCTCTCATCTGCAGTAACAGAAATCCCTCAAAAGACAGTGCCAGGAAATTGGAGCTGTTATCAGTGCTGATGTTTCACTTCCCCAGATGTACGACTTGCTGGTAGCTGTTTCCTCCAGCTGGAGGCTGACCTTGCTGGACAGGGCTCAGGAGGAGCATGTAACACAGAATCATAGAACACATATCATATAAGACATAATTCTGTGATTCTGAGATTTACAATTCATTTAACTTTGCTGATGGGTTTAAATTTGGTCAAGAAACAAGGGACAGTGAAGCTTCATCCCCGAAGACCCCTATGGCTCTGTGGTGCCAAAAAGAGGCAGCAGCAGCTGGTTTTTCTCACACTGGTCTCTTGGACACAGTAAGAAGGACACAAAGAGAGGAAAGGACAAACCTCTCACGATTTCAGCTCTCCCAGAGGTGCAGGAAGATGGCTGCCCTTTTGTGCAAAGCAGTTTGTGAAATGGAGGCCAGGACCAGGTCACGAGGGCTGTCCACGTGCCCTGGTGGGATCAGCCTCAGTGGAAACTGTAGGCTGTTGCTACCCCATAAATGCTTTATCAGGCAGTTAAATTAAACAGTATGTAAACAGCTGAGTAAACAGTTGTGGTGACAAGGAAAAGCAAGTTTTCCTTCCCTGTAGACTCCTAGTTAGAAAATTTCAATTAAATGACAACCCTCTCACAGCAGCTTTACCTTTGTTGATATACATTGCTTTATTGGCGGGGCAGGGCTGCACCTCCCTTTCCAAAGTCTGTTTGAGTTTATTCTTTAGGCTGGCTTTTGAAAAACAAAAGATAGATTTCAAAAAGTGTTTAGGGCTTCTTTCATTTAATTATCAGAAAAGCCACAAACCCCCAAAAAAGCAGCAAAAAAAACCCCCAACCAAAACCCAAACCAAAACCAACAAAAAACCCAAAACCCCAACAAAAGAAACAACTGATGTTCTCACAAGGAAGGTTTGTCACAGATTTCAAGAGAAAGCAGAGGCAGGTCAAGTGCAAGTGCTTCTGAAAATCCTGTATGAATATTTTGGTACTTGCTGCATGTGTCTGCCCTGCACCATTCAGGGGATGTTCACACAGGGCTGCTGTCTCTATGAGAAAAGTGAGAAATAATGGGAGCACCTGAAACTATATTGGTGCAGTGACAAAGCATGGAGTATCATTTCCATGTGCCTGAGATCTGTCAGCCAGAATTGCAGCTGGGGAATGGTGTGTTGTCCAATCTTATACAATGAAATCCAATTTCACTTTGGAAATTGCTTCATTTCAGGAAGCTTGGAGAATGGATTTTTATTATATGATTGCAGCAGCTGGGTGTTTTTACAAATTACCCTGGCATATAGAAAATGGTACTAGATGTGTGTGACGGGTAAGTCATATGTGTCCAGTGTAGACACACCAGACCTTCTGACTATTTGATGTGTGCCTCTGCAGATTGAATCAGCACCATGAATGCAGACTCTGACTGGGATGGCTCATTGCTGACTCATGTCAGGAATGAATTCTGCATATACTTTTCAACAGGTGTGGTTGAGACGTGTTTAAACTTATGTAAGGAAACCCAATGAGTTCTCCAAATCTTCTGAGTAAGCACAAACCAGTGTCTTCCTAGTGTTACAGATACTCTTACTGCAATCCATTTCATCCTGCCCAAATAAATAGTTTTCCTCTGTGAGGCTTTTATAGGCTGGAGGTTTACAGATGACAAAGATCTGGAAACCAAAATACTGTTTTGGTTAGGTTGTTGCCAGTTGAAGGTGGGAGGGGCATGGAGGAGTTAATTTATTTATGTAGGAGCAGACAGTCTTAAGTTATGGTAGATATTTCCAGAGCCCTAGTTAAAGACCGGGGGAAAAAAATAAAATGCAATCCCATTGCATTTACAAGGGCCCTGTCTCGTAATGCTTAGTCTTGTATACCTGAACATGTGCTTTCCCAGGTTTATTGGGCCCCTTGAAGTGTTATTGCTACTGCTGGCTAAAGCTGAGCTTCACCTGTTGCCCTCAATACAGTGAGATGGCAATTGAATCCTTCTTTGGCCCCACCCTTGCCTCTTTGGTAGCATCCTGTGGTCCACAAGAACCTCCTGGGTAAGAAATGATGTAAGGGAAGTAATTCAGGAAATACCTGGACATTTGACTTCTTTTCTTTTTATGTAGAAAACCACATGTGCCAAGAAGCTCACTCCAGTGGTGATAGTTGCAGTACAGCGAATAAGATACTGAACTGAGGGAAAAAAAAAAAAAAAAGGAATGATTTTCTACTGTTTTAGTTGCCGTAATTGTTTGATTGTCTGGCTGTAGAGTCAGAAAGGATCTTGTGCTGCCCCACTGGAGCCTCTGGAAAAGTGGGTGGCTGGCTGAAAGCAACCTCAAATATTACCATACATTGCTCTAGGAGTGTTAAAATAAAGAGTTAGTGCAAAGTAGCAAATATAATGAAATTCATACCAACACTTGAATTCTGCCAACTTTCCTGTATAAAGATGTCCCAAGATTATTACACGTAAAGTTCAAAGAATAGGTCATAAAAAGTATAAGCACCGAATAATGTTTGACTAATTCCCACATCTAATTCAATCATTAGTACATAAAACTGCCCTGTTTGTAATCTCAGCTAAAGAAAGACAAAAACAAGCTTGAAATAAAAGCCCCTCAAAAATGAAAAACAGAGAGTTTTTTCTTTTAAAATACTGCTGTATTTTCTGTTCAGTCAATGAGAAGAACATACAAATTTATCACAAATCTTGTAAAATGGACAGGTGAAATTGAGGTAGACACTGCACCAGATTGGGGAACCAAAATCAAAAGCTGTTGTGTGATCAAAGTGCTGGCAAATGTCCTTTTTGTTTCTTGCTCCTAGAAATAGGAAGAAGTTTTTTCTGAGAAGTGACTGCATAATTTCTCTCAGAAGCTTAGTTCAGTACCAGTTCTGGTAATTACCAGTACTGTGGTTTTCATCAGTGACATGAAGAGCAGAAGTGTGTTCCTTCTTTCTAATGGAAAATTCACATTTAATTTTTTCATCCACATAAAACTGGTGCCTTAAATTTTTGTGCTGACCTCTAAGAACCTGGGAAAGAACCAGCTGTTAAATGCAGGTAGCTGTACCTGAAATTAGGTACATTGCGGGAACTTTGCAAATATGATCACTTCCTTTGGCCAGAGGAGTCAAAAGCCATCTCTACCTTTGTTAGAGAAGAGTTGAGTCAAGAAATAAGGCTATAACTTGTAATAAATTTATGATAAGTTTCCAGAAAAAGACTATTCAAAAAACAAGTTCAAAGCTGCAGAAATTATCCTCACAATTCTCAGCAAGTATATGTGTTCAAGAAGTATTTGAAATATTTAAGTGATCAGCACTGCAAACGAAGTACAACTGAGGGACTGAGGCAGAAAGACTCAAAGTGACTTTATTAGTACCACCTGTGAAGCAAGAACTGTTCACAGCTTAGCTACTGTGCTACCAAGCCTCATTGCGCTGGGCCGTTTGTACCATCAGGCTGTGGATTTTTTACAGTTTTGCTTCCAAATTTGACATCTTCATGGAAGGATTAAGTAATGGGCAGATAGTGGGGTGGAGAATAATAGGATTAGGATAGGGAAAAGACAATCCTTTTCTGCATTCTGTTATAATGCAAGAGTGCAGCTGTAATCTCTCACCTTATTTTAACTCTGCTATATTTCCTCATATTCCTTTTTCTACTTAACTGGCGCAGTGTTTTTTTGATTCTGCCAAAGCACCATTGATTCTCTGTCCATCCTCTGTCCATCCTCCTTTCACCTTATCAGTTTGCCTTGTGTATTGCAGGATATATTTCCAGGAGAACCCCATATGGCATCTTCCAAGTCTCAGGTTGACTGAATACATTTGTCTCAGGCCATTTTAACACAGCAGTAAAGAAAGACAAGGAAGTATCAGAGAGTCCATCAGAGGGTTATGAAGATGATCCAGGTGTCCAGGTCAGTGTAAGGGGGTGTGACCAAGACATTGTATTATTTATTACCACCTTACATAATTGCCAGAGGTGGGGAAAAGGGACTACCACTCTCACTTCCAGGAAGAAGAGCATCCCTTTCCGGTGGAGCAAAAAAAGTGGTGGGGTGGAGAACCATCAGTCATAGTTCATTGTGTCAGGGTCATGCTGTGTGAGGTCGGGCTTGGTGAGCATTTTGCATGTAAATCACTGTCTATCTGTACACTTTTTGAGTTAGTACTGATGGTCTTACTGTTTATTTTCTTATCTCATTGCTGTTTCCAGTAAGCTGTTCTTATCTCAACCTGTGATTTCTGTTTTTTGGTTTTTTGCATTGGAGGGGGGAGGGGAACAGCCTGTAGTTTTCTTTATAATGGGAGTACTAAATTGGGGAATACCATTCCTAAATCATGACATTAGGGGACTGGAGCACCTCTCTTATGAGGAAAGACTGAGGGAGTTGGGCTTGTTTAGCCTGGGGAAGAGATGACTGAGAGGGAACCTCATCAATGTACACAAATATCTTAAAGGCAGGTGTCAAGAGGATGCAGCCAGGCTAATTTCAGTGGTGCTCAGTGGCAGTACGAGGGAGAAGAGGTAGAAACTGAAACACAGGAAATTCCATTGCAGTATGAGGAAAAGTTTGTTTACTTTGAAAGCAACAGAGTGCTGGAAGAGGCTGCACAGAGAGATTGTGAAATCTCTTTCTCTGGAGTTGTTCAAAACCCACCTGGATGTGATCCTGTACACACTGCTTCAGCAGGGGCCTTGGACTGTGTGATCTCCACAGGTCCTTCGCAAGCCCAACCATTCTGTGATTCTGTTGTCTTTGGATATTCCTTCCTATAGCCCTGAGCTGGAAGCTGCTCTCTGAAATCTTCTGAATAATATGGTAAACATACAAATGGTGAAATCAAAACAAGATTTGGAAGTGGACGTGAGTGTTCAGTAATAAAAATATTGTCTGTTAATAAGATTACCAACAATTACTGATTTCTTACACATCAAAACGTTTGTTTGTGAAACTGAAAGATATTACCAACCCTTATTTCTCTGCTGCAGGTTAATCTGGAAAAAAGACTTCTTATGGCTTAATTTCTGCTAGAAGAAGGATTAATTTCTGATTGTTAATAGTGAAGGGAAAATATAATGCTGTTACAAATCTTTCACTGACAGGGATTTCACTAATGAGTGACTTATGAAAACGCTAGTCTAAGGAAATAAAAGCACTTAGAAACCTTGAAATCTTAGAAACCTTCTCACACTAACAACATCTGTAGATGTATGTAAAGTGAATCTGTAGATGTATGTAGATGCAGAAAGCTCATCTGTAGAACAGATATCAAGTGTCTCAAGCTCAGACTGAGTTTAATGCTTAGAGGTTTTGGATCTTGGAAGAGTGTGAAACAACTGTGAAAACTATTGGGTCTGAGCCATTTTTTCCTGTATGACATCTTATTTCCACAGATTTTGATGAAGTTATTCCAGATTTGCATGCATGTGATCTTAGAACATGGCCTATCACTATCCATTCTTCAGGATTCTGTTATTCAGTTTGAAAATATGGCAGTTTAAATTGAACTGATTGAACTGATTAGAAATGTCTGTAACTCTCATGAATGAGAGTGAATTAGGTAGAAACCTGAAACTGCTGACATTAGTAAAGTCCTGGGTGACTTCAGTCTGTTCTAAGCATACACAATAGAAACAATTTCAATATGCAAGAAAAACTCACCTCTGTAGAAGATGCATTGGTTTGCTAGTAAAGGCTAGCCAAGACTGGATTTCAGCATGGACACACTCAGGGTTGCAATGTGGGGATTTTAGAGGTTGTCCAAGGTAATGATCTCTACAGGTGATCTAACTGGGAGCTGTGCTTTGCTTCGAGATAATGCAGCCTCCTCT
The DNA here is from genome assembly GCA_024734555.1 of Trochalopteron elliotii. Classification (NCBI taxonomy): domain Eukaryota; kingdom Metazoa; phylum Chordata; class Aves; order Passeriformes; family Leiothrichidae; genus Trochalopteron; species Trochalopteron elliotii. The sequence continues at coordinate 2,763,173 of JANPWX010000078.1, read as the reverse complement.
GGAGATACTTACAGCCTGATTCAGTTAACGGGCTTTATTGTTGGGAATTAAGGAGTGATTAGGCATTTCCAGGACTAGGCAAAAAAACCCTAAGCATGTACTGAAAGATCTTTATATTTAAAATAGATATTGTCATAGAAAATTGGACACCTAAAAGTGTTTTTGGATCTAGTCATGAGTACCTGATTCTACAAACCTAGTGTAATAATTCGTCTCTAATGGTAAAGATATATCTGGGGCAAATATTAATTGAATTTATTTTTTTGAGGACAAAGCAGCTTATTTAAAGTATTTTTCTATATACTACTCTGTACAAAGTCCCAAACACCTAATTTTTACTGATTTTGACTTCTAGCATTTATTTCCATTGAATAGGTGGAATGACATGCAAATATTTACATCTGACAGGTATTTAAAAGCTCAAACTGTGTCTCTAATTGCATGTGTATTATTTTGCAGTCTAACTACATGCTTTTTTAAAAAATGTACACCCTTGAAATGCATAACTAATTTTACATTAACTTTTTCTCTTTTCTTATTCCTAATATTACAAATAATGGCTTTCATAATTATGAATTAAAGCAAGGTTTGCATGCTAGCAAATTAATAATATTTACAAATCTACATTTATTACATAGATTGCCAAGGCCTTTTGTCTCAGTGGGAGCTATTTCTGAATCCACAGGAACGCTTTCTTGCTACACAGTATTTATTAATGACACTACACAAACACTCCATAAAATAGGAGAAGTAAACAAACACAACAGCTACATTAAAAGGGTACTGTTCAAAAATCTAAACCCCATTGGAAGTGGCAAACAAAAGCATCCAGTCAGCTCCATCCTACAGCAGATGAGTATGGTATTAGTTGCAGGTGCTCAGCTTTTCAGTCTGTCTCTCTCAGCCTGATGTGTCCTTTAAGAGGCAATGGAACACACTGGTGCACGTGTTCAGTTGCTCTACCTTTGTGCTGCTGTTCTTTACTCTGTGAAATGTTCTTCTCAGTACACAAAAGCAGCTGCTGAAGAAACCGTTTCAGACCGAGGGTGAGAGAACTGATGGCAGGATCACTGAGCAAACTCCAGTAGAGACTGAGAGAAGGAGACGGTGCAGAGACACCGAAGGAGCTCCTGTGAAAAACAAAAATATCAGCATTATTGCCTGTCATCGAACCCCAGGTGAGATTCAAAAGCCACTAGAGTCTTTTTGGCTGTAGATCTGTGGACCCGAATTATGCTTGATGGTTCAAAGCATAATGAACCATCAAAAATAGTTACCTTAGATTAAGAAAAAGAATATTTTGCAGAAATGATACAAAACGATTTTCTATTTTCTTTGCTTCATCAGTGATGATTTTTTTACCCTAGGAAAAAATAGCCATGGGGAGACCTATCTGTATCTTTTGAAAGTTTCACTGCTCAATGTTTAATTAATTAATTAAAAATTCCAATTGACAGAGACTTCAGGAATGTCTATAGCTGGCTAAATTGTCCAAGTACTACATCAGTGCCTCCTAAAAATGGTGGCGGAAAGCCAAATGTACAAAAATGGATGCTCGCCTACTTAATTTACTTATGTTAAAATACATTTTACTGTAATCATTTGTAGTGAGACATTTACCCTGGAAGAGCCCCAAAAGCTTCATGTGAAACATGCACAGCTATTTCTGTTAGTGCTTTATTTCAGGCAAGGTTTTTTGCATTGCTCTGGCCACGCAGCGATCTGTAGAGGGAACCTACTCTGATACAGTTTGAAAAGTGCATTTTGTACTTGGCTCTCCCTTTGATCGAATTAATCTGGTCTTTTTTGTAGTTCTAAATGAGGCCTATGGGCTGACAATGTAGCTGTTTAAAGGGGATTTTAGGGGATAATAGCCAATGCAAATAGTGCCATGAGAATGGCAACTTGCTTTTGCACTTTCAATCACATAATAACAGCAAAGAAAGCTTTTAAAATGAATTGAAATTTTGTGGCTTGCCATCTGGGATTATTTGGGGAAACAGTTCTGAATACTATGGTTGTGTAAAAGAATGGTACTATGGGACACTCTTAAGCTGACATGTTTCAGATGGCACCCTTATGCTAACTGCTGCAAAGTTGGCTAGCATTTTTTTTTTATTATTTTCTTTCTTCTGGATTATCTGCAAAAAATTCTCTTTGCTGGTATTTGGGGCTGAAAAACTTTTCTATTGTCAAAGAATTCAATTCAAACCCCTTGCAGCTGCTGATCCCTTTATTGTTCCAAACGTTATGTATACGCGTCTCAGATGAATGTAGCCAAGCCTTTTAGTGCTTTAATAGGTGTCTGTGTAAAGGTCATTTATTCTGCAGTACTTGTTTTAACAAAAGTTTATACACAAACAACAACTACAGCTAAAACATTCACATTAATCAATGCTCTTTGCAGTGTAAAATGCAGAGAGAAAAAGCCTAAGTGGAGAAAGTATGTCCAAACATGGGAACTCTTTCTGTGTTTAACTCTGAAGCAGCATGTATTTTAGACTTTATCATGAAAAACCAATGGAAAAATAGTTTCAAAGCTATTCTGAGCAAGTGTCGATAATTCTAGAATTTTCAGGACAAGTGTAGTTTTGATGAGGTCACTGAAAGTTATAATACACAGGAATCAGTGGATATGTGGTGTGTGTATATATAAATATATATATATGGCTTCTCCTTTCCAATTAGTTTTGGAACTGAGCTTTAGGCTAGCCAGCACCTTGACATTTGAGTTGGCATGGTTGCCTTCCTTTCTCTTCCAATTCCTTTTGTCTTAGCTCCAACTGGCTGCCCTTATGAATGGTCCTTGAGGAATTAGGGTGCATATCAGATATTTCAGATGAGAAGAACTGAGTACACTTCTCCGGCACACAAGATTTTTCTTTTTATAGAAATATTAAAATACCATCTGTAAGTTTTAGGAATGTAGGTCATGTCCATGGAGAGTTTCAATTTGAGGTTATGACAGATGTTGGATGGTAAATTAGATATTTGGCTCCAAGTCTGTAAATCAACTTGGTTCCATCTACTTCCCTGGAGTTAGTTCTGCTGACACACATGTAATGAGATCAGATTTTGACTATCTAACTACTCAGTTGAGCTCAGCAGAATATAAATCCATCAGTGATATGAGGGATGAGGCTTGTCAGGAAAATAATGTGCAAGCTATGGTAGGGACACATAAAGAGCAGGAGCAGAGAAACCCAACTGCTTAATCTCTGATAGAAGAAAATAGAGAAAAGAAAAAATAGAGAAATCTGTATTTCCTTGTTTGCTATTTAGTATTTTTTCATCATTCTTGGGAATAATAGATTATGCTCTGATCTCTAAATATGGGAATTTTAAATGTGTAACAATGAACTTATTACTGTTGCTGCTAGTGGCATTAGTGTATACCACTCCAGAAGTCTGTGTCAAGATTTATACATGGATTGCAGTTACTCTGTACTAAAAACTTAAAAATCAATTTTTACAGCAGAGGTTTGTGAATAATTGACATGTATTCCACTTTGTTGATCATTTGATCTACTGCTGTGGGCTCTGTCAGATAGGTGAGGGCTGTTCTGTCAAGGATTGCAATGAGACTGCCCTATGTCTCCAGTCTCAGACTCCAAGCTAGCACAGCTCAGTGGCTCTAAAATGCTACTTCTGCCTCAGAGACAGGCTGCTTGTGGCTGCCTCACACACAACTTGAGAGACTGTCACTTCCACTTTGCAGCCATTTGAAAGTAGGTAGAAAGTTCAATGTTGGAAAAGTTGTTGTACTGTGTGCCACTGTTAATCTCATGGATAACTACATACTGCTCTAGCTGAAGCTTCCAGGTGGTCTTCAAACCAGCCACATGTATTATGTATTGTAATAATCCCATTTGGCAGCAGCACACACACAGCTAACTGTGCCTAGGTCCTCATCCAAGCAAAATGACTGCAATTTTGCCAGAGAAGACAAGGTGCCAATGCACTTGACTAGAGTGATGACTGGTCAAAATCCCATATCAGAAAATGCAAATCCTTCTTGCTTTGGCAGGTAAATCCTATTGCTATAAATATTCTAAATATTTCATAATAACAGCACAGTGATTCTGTGGGAGAGATACAGAGTAGCCACTACGGAATCCACTACAAGAATAGCAGGAGAGATAGGGAATTCTTCTGATAAGAAGTGGAGGGTAAAATTTCCTCCTCACAGTAAACATAGCCTTAGTAAGACCAAAAAAGCATAGGGAATAAATAAACAAACACAAGCAGAATGTGCTGTCAGTCATAGAGGCATATTTCCTATATAAGAAACAGAATTTTCTGCTAAATTCATCCCTGAAAGGTGAGGAGAAGTGGGCGGTGTCCATTACAGAAGAAAGAGACCACTAATCAGCTGCTTGGCTGATCAGTGCTCTGTTGCACTGAGAAGTAGCAGGCCCTGGCCAGCAAAGCTGCTGCTGTGTGCAGAAACTCTGGGAAGGCAGCACCTGGCACCAGCTTCTCAATGACATTCTGAATGAGGTTGTTCTGCCTGAGAACAGGAGGAAATCCAACACTGTGTTTTAGGTTGACATGATCATGCCATTTGGTAAACATTATTAATCTATCTTAAGTCAGGCAATGGCTCCATCAACACTGTTAATGATGTTAATTGCTCTGGATAGCTTAATGTAAGACTATCCACGAAGTAATTTGATTTTTCTGAAAAAGGTGAAACATTTGTAGGATATTATTATGCCCAAATCAGGACCAATTTAATAAAACGAGGAATCAGTCAAATATCTAAATGGCTTTTGTAATGCATCTGTAGCCAAGCCTTTAGCTGGTTAATATCCTTTTACCTTGTACTTCAAATTACAGATCTGATCTCATGAATCTCAGATAATCACTCTTCACTGTGGGGTTTTTTTTTCTGCTTTTCAAGAAATTCCATTGCTTCAATTTCTACCATATTCATCACTGTAAAGTATGTGCAAAATAGGCGTTTGCATCAAATTAGTATTTAATATTGCATTATGCAGCAGGTGTAAGGGCAAAATGCATCTTTGTTACCCCTGAGCAACAGGACCTACAGTCCTTCAGCTTGCTTCATCACTAAATCAGCTGTAAGAAGATTTATGACAACAACAAACCAATATTGACATTTAATATTATATCCTGAAATCATGATTCTGACTTAAAGGCTGGAGTGACCACTCACAAAAAAAATATAAGAAATCATGAAGAAAGTTGGTCATTTGGTCAAAAGTTTAAAATAAGTAAGGTTAATAACATCACCAAGTGCTCAGAAACATGAGTTTACTGATTGGTGACAGGCAACTTTTTAATTTGCTGGACCATCTACGACAAGAAAGTTGCATTCTTGTGTATCACATGATATTCTTAATCTTTGAGAGCACTCTATTCTTCCTGATGCAGCAAAGCTAGTAATTATAATATAAAAATAGCTAAATACCCAGGATATGTGTAATTATTTTGTCACTCACAACTCAATTATTTTAGTTCAGCATGAACAGTGGATTTTGCCTTTAATACAGTACTTGCATAATTCCTTTACTAAAAACACATAATCTCAAATTCAAAACCCTGTGGCAGTAAATGTGGTGAAAGCTTTTACACAAAAGACTTAGACCAATTTGTTTGTAGCTTATTGGAGTAGTTGGCAGGCTGTGTAAGAACTGCAGAAGTGCTGGGACTCAATATTTTCACTGATTTAATATCCAGATTCTCTGATTAGATCTGTGGATAAATTATGATTGTAGCTGTTTCACAAACATGTAGGAATACATGGTCTCTGCATTGAGTGTAAAACTCTGCTAATGTCAGTGTGTGTGAGGGTGTTTACTCAGCACATAGTCCACTAGTACTTTTCATGTGAGATGTTACCAGTGGAGTGGAGTGGTGGAGTGTTTTCAGTCTTTCCCCAGTTTCATTTGAAATGTTTATTATCCTGTGAATAAAGCTTTTTTGTTTTAATGGGCAAGATGAGAGTAATATGTTCAAAGTTACTGACTCCTGTGATTTGGTGCAGGAAGGCCATGTTCCCTTGTGACTCAGAGCATCACGCCAGATCCATATTAACTAGAATATACTTCCAGTAAAGAAATAAAAAATAAAGGTGCTTATGCCATTTCTCTCGCACTCTTCTGTCTAACAAAACTCTATATTTTCTTTGTCTGGTATCATTCAGAGATACTATACTCCAGAACTCTGAAACAGACTGAACCACAACAAAAAAATCTTGCTTGAAGATTTAATTACCTTAATTACCTGAATTCAGGTGAATCTTAGCCATTTTATACTTCCTATCTCAGATACAAATGACTGGCATAGACAATCACCTCAGAATAAATCATGACAGCTGGGAGGAGAAGAGCCCTGTGAGATAATCAGGTTTAGATCTTACACTGAACACAGTTCAGTTTGGCTAATCATGGTCCACCCATTCTAACTTGCTTTCTGCAGATTTGAATATCTAGGCTGATCCTATCCTTTGTTTTCTTTCTTGTAAATAGGAAACACATCACAGTAGTGCACATAGCACATCTAGGCGTTATTAATGTGTTGAAGAGATGTAGAAATGTTCTTTGATCCAGAAACCATTCCTCTGAGCAAAGAAGGGCACACAGGTCACAGGGAGAGTGCCAAAGCTCATACGTGACACAAACTGGGAACTGGAACGTTTTCTGAACTCTCATTTACATTGGATGAGGAAATGTTTTTTAATGCGCTGAAGGCTTAAATAATTATTTAACTGTTGAAAAGGAGCCTACCAATCACCAGACAAGTAAAGACAAGACTATTGTGACCTTGAATGACTACAGGATTTGCTGCCAGTTCAGTTTAGTGTTCAATTTGTTGCTGATGTCGCTTCTTTCCAAAAATGCTGGAGCCATACAGTAGAAAACACAGGGCACATACTGAAACATTGCTTCTTAGGTCTGCAAGAGTTTAGATGACTGTTACTGATGTGCCGCTTGGCTTTGCTAAAGACACTCTGAAACAGGGTCATGAAAGTTGGCTTTGTCCTTAGATGCTGAACTTGGAAAGCCTCAGTTCTCTAATCACACATCTTTGTTCTGGAGTGTAATTACAGTAGCTGATTATAGTAGTAAGTCTTTATCATCTGTGAAGGCAACCAGTAGGGCAGTAGAGAAGCTTGTTGTTATGCTAAAAAGCAAGCAGATCCTGTTGCCTTTTTGTTTGTTTGTTTTTCTGTAAAGCTTACCTCCTCTTCAAGTAATTCCTCATAAACAAAGCTCAGCCCACTGCTAGGATAGGAGGAATGCCACAGTACAACTTCACCCTTCATTCATCTCTCGTTTTTATAGGAAGGGAGCAATGGAAAAGATACTAAATTGCTAGTTCGTTCTTAGACAACTTTCACTGATGCTGCTGTTGTCCTGAAGACTGGTATTTCATTTCCAGGTTCCATCTTACCCTTACAGTGATCCAGATGGAAAAGCTTCTTTGTTTAAATTACACTAAGTCTTTCAGTGCTTTGCAGGATGCATTGCTTACTCTGGTTGACATGCAGATCTCAGGAAACAGTCTCTAGACATGAGAGATGTGCTGGTGTGTATTTATTTGTTGGAACTGTTGTTAGACATCAGCTGCACATGGATGTCTGCAGATATGGATATCTACTTCCAGAAAGACTGGGCATCAAATCTTCACTTTTTTTCTGGCATTTGGTTCTTCATATCCAGGTGACTTACACGTGGATATGTAGGAGTATTAATTTAGATTGAACTCTTGGATCTTCTAAAAATGTAGGCCTGTAAAGATGTGACAGTTTGGCACACGTGTTACCAACAGGTGTCAGTGTTGTAGTGTGTTTTTATTGCCCAGGGTCTGCTCCTGCTCTGCTTTGCCAGAGAAGCTTTGCTTCAGATGCTTCAGCAACACACCACACACACACTGATGCACATACGGCTTTGGCACATCCTGTCCTCAACAACTGCTACAAAAAGAAGTACTTTTTTCCTGGTCATGCATGGTAATGAAGGCTATTTGGAGAAGGTTTCATACTGAAGATTGCTAAATTAAACAAAGCTCTTCTAGTGATAGAATAATAGATAATGACAGTGCTTGGGAAGTGAAAGGAAGGCTATAAAGCACTGTAAGTCTAGCTGATGGCAAAAAAACTTGCAGTACTGGCAGCTACTCTCTTCTTAAATAACTGTTAAGGTTGTCTATAGTCTCTTGGTTTGATCCATCAAAGGAAAATGGACAAGTATATTTATAGAAATGCTTTAAGATGCTTTAAGATGTTTATGGAAAGAAAACATTTCCTTATTTTCTGTACAGCAACAAGTAAATGTATATTTTTTTCTTTTATTGATAGTGACAACAAGAATCTAGTCATAGAGACTTTTAAGTGAAATTAAGGCTACACGTGACAGGACTAAGATTTGCTGGAACATTTTCAAACATCAAAGCCAAAATATTTTAACAGCGGTGTCTAAACAAAAGATCTGAATTCACAGTTAAGCCCATAGGTAACAGATTATTAAAGAGTCCCCATCTCTTCCTCACAAATATTTGCCTTACTGAATCTTCATACAATTCATAGAGCCCATGATTTGTAGCAGAAACCTGGTTTGGTACACACATTTCTAATAGACAAGAGCAGGTAAATTCCCATGTTAGCTAAGCAGAACAGCTCAGCATCTATTTCTGTCCAGAGGCCTGCAGAATTCACACACTGAGTGTCTGTATGTCACCCTGCCTGGCAGGGATGTTCTGACCATATCTAGCCCACAGTGGCATCACTGAAAGCAAAAGATAAGGACATCTCCATTTCACATATTTCATATATGCAAGAGTGAAGAGATTTCTGTTTTATCTTTTTTCGTTTTCAGGGACAAAATAATTTTCTCCTTACTTCAACATCATATTGAGACACCTTTCCTTGCTTTCAATTCCATCTGCTATGACCTATCAAGCATTTAACAAATTTCTGTCTGGATGAGTCAGGGCACTATTCATTTTTCAAGTTTTATTACTTGCTGAGGGTACTGTTCTGAAAAAAAAAACTGTGGGGACAGGTTTCTTTAAGATATTAAAGACTGACTTTGGAAAATCCTAGGTGGGGGTAAAAAATGGGAAATTTCACTGGGTGTTGTGCATAACAGCAATATTTTTTTTGGTGCTATAATTTTGTGAACCTGGGAAGTGTGAAAGCTATATCTAAGAAAGTGTCTGACTCAGAAAAAGAAAAAAGGTTTATGTGTAAAAATAATTACAGATTATAATCTGAGAAATGATTCATTTGTCACAAAGTCTTCCTGATTTATGCAGTTGTGTGATGCAGGACTGTCAGTCTCAGTTTTTCAAATTCTAGAAGCTGAGCTCCCAAAGCCTTGTCTTAAAATCGTGATTTAAAAGATAATGGGTTTGTCGTGCTTTTAAGCCCAGCTGGAGATGAAACACCATGCAGCTGCTCACTCACTCCCCCTTTTCCTCCCACCCTGGTGGAATGGGGAGGACAATCAAAGTAAAACTTGTATGTTGCAATAAGAACAATTTAGTAATTGAAAATAAAGTAAAATACAGTAATAAATGTAAATAACAATGATAACAAAAAAGAAAAAAAATCCAAGGGATGCACAGTGCAATTGCTCACGACCCACTGACTGATCCCAGACCTCCTTCCTAAACCCAGATTGGCCTCCCTTGAGTGTAACAGGGTAACTCCCCCGGTTTATATTCTGGGCATGATGGTCTAGGGTGTTCACTATTGCTTTGGTCAGTTAGGGTCACTTGTCCTGCAGTGCAGCTATGCTTCCTCCCAGGTTGGTTTTTTTTTTATTTGCATATCTCCTTACTGGCAGAGCATGAGACTAGGAAAAAGAAAAGTGCCCAACCTAGAATTAACATGAATTAGCAAAACCCCAAAACATCAGTGTGTTATCAGTACTATTCCCACTATAAATCCAAAGCATAGCACTGTAACAGCTTGTGGCAAGAAATTAACTGTACCCTAGTTGAAGCCAGGACAGGGTTATATTTGTTAACTTATTAAAGCTTTTCTTTGTCCTTTTGAAAAACATGATTAAAACAGCATAGTGCAAAGCAGAAAAGATAATTTATTTCCCTCCAGAAGTGGATAAACGCACAAGAGTAAGATGGTAGACATCTAGATAAAATTGCCTTTTTCAGGAAAACTGTTGTATTTGGGAACAAGTAATCACTACTGCCCCACAGTTACTGCTGTACTGTGCTGACTAGGTGCTGTATACAGCACTTATAAGGAAGTAGAAAGCACCTGATAGTTAAATGTAGCAAAACATGTAAATGGTACATGTGCACAGTGCTCTATTGTGTTGGCTCCTTGGAAAGAAAAGATAGACAGCCTGTTGCATGTTTGTGTAAAGTAAATGAATAAATATCTCTGATTCAGTGATACAGAACATGAAAAATGCTGAACATGAGAACAGAAGTTGATAGCAAAGGATTTTTATTGCATTGTTTACTGTAGATGTTTGTGAAGAAATATGTGAAATAAGCAGGTTTATATTGCTACTCCTGATGTACAGCATACTTGCATTATATGCATTAATGAAACTATTCAACGGAAGTTAACTCATGAGAGTCTAACACTGTTGCTAAGTTTATCAAGAAATCAGTCACAGAAATGTTGTCTTTGTGACACACCTGCAAGTGTCTTAGTGAGCTTATATAATGGCAGCTGTTGCTGTTTTATGTTGTTGCTAGAAACAAAGCCAGGGTTGAACTGAAGCCCAGTATCAGAGTTACTCTGGCTTAGATGAAAATCATAAAGCTTATGCAGTGGGTTGACCCCAGTCAGCAACCGAGAACCACTAACCTGCTTGTTCACTCCCCTTTCACCCGAGTATGAGGAGAAATTAGACAGTGAAAATACTCATGAATTGAGATCAAAACAATATAATAGTTAAAGCAAAAGCTGAATATGCAAGGAAAGAAAAAAAAAGGCTTTTATACATTACTTTTCAGTGCTTGGAAAGCAGAACCTCAGCATGTGTAACGCTGTAAATACAAACATCACCCCTTAGTCTTTCTTTCCTTGAGATTTTGTTGCTGAAAACAATTTCATGTGGTATGGAGTATTCCTTTGGCCAACTCAGGTTGTCTGTCCTGGCTTAGTTGCCTCTCGGTTTCTCACCTACTAGTAGCCAATTCACTGTGTAGGAGGTGTTCAGCCAAAAGTGGGACACTGCTGTGTCACAACACTGGTTTAGTCAGAGATCCAAAATGCACCAGCATATAGGCTGCTTTGAAGACAGATAACTCTATCACAGCCAGACCCAATATAGATTATTAAGACAGAAAATGTGGGATGTGAGGGATTAATTAGAAATTTGTGCCGTCATTTCTCACTTTGCCTGCCCCTCCCTCCCCTTACTGTCTGCTGCTTAAAAAAGTAGTGGTCTGGAGAAAAAAAAGCATGGTCCTCATAAAAACTTGTCACACTTCTCTGACAGAAAGTGACAAAGGGTTGTATACTGGTTTGTTGTAACAAGACATCCTGTTTGCAGTCATCTAAATTCCTTCTGCAGTATCACATGTCACAGCTCTTCTGAAGAAGAATAGTAATTCCATAGGACATGCTGAAGCAAATTAAGCAGGGGTGTGGGTTCAACTTTAATAAAAATGATGGCAACAGTGCTTGCAATGTGTCACACTTTTTATGGTGTATGAAAGAAAATCAAATACCATCTATAACCCCAGTCTTATTCATGTCACTAGAAGTTACAGACACAAAACTGCAAATGCTCAGCAAAAGTAAAATGCATCAGTTACTCTATTATATTAGTATAAAAGATGATTGGCATAGTATTAATTATTATTAGAGATGATTCACATTAATATAAAAGATGACAAAGCATAAGTTTTATGATTCAGCAGTGGGTTTTATTTATTTTAAGATTCCAAATACTATCTAAATCTTTGCACAGTCTACTTGGGCATAATGCACCTCATGTCTGTTGTGACACAGTTGAAGGTAAATGCAGGAAAATCAATGATATCATAAGCATTTAACGTAGGACTATGTTTTGATGACTCTGCTGGGCAATGGAATATTATGTTATTGCCAGTGTGATGTGAGGGACCAAACTTCTTTTCTCAGAGTTGGCTGTGCCACTTAGGACTTCCCTGATTGCACAGTACTCAACATAGCCTTGCCCTGTTCCTGGAGTCCACCAATGGGCCTTCCAGGTATATGTTCCTCTGAGGTTTCAAAATGCATCCTCCAAATGAAAACAGAGCTGATTGCCTGAAATTCATATTCTAGAAAACATTTTCTTTCTTTTCTCAAATTAGCAATTAAATTAAATACTTAAAATTCATGTGAAGACACAAGATCACACGGCAAATTGCTGATTGATGGTCCCTTGTCTGCTCCTAGCCCCTGACATCATTGAAGTTTCAAACTTACAGTGAGGTCTGTGAAGTGCTGCTTCTTAAAGCAGAGATCACCTCACTCACAATAACCCTCAAGTGTGTAAACAGTGTCTCCAGAAACCAGAACTCTCCAGATATAAGTAGCCAGGAGCTTTGTGCTTTCACAGACACCTCCTTCAAGGTTCTACCCATGAGAACTAGACTGGTTCTGTGGGTATTTGCCTTTGGGATCAGTGCAATACATTCCTAACTCCTGTTCTGTCGTATCCACATGCCGGCCTTGAATCATGTCAAGTAGAGAGCCTGATCTGTCCCCTTCATCTAGCTCTGTTTGAAAAGCTCCCAGGTGACAGCATTGTTTCTGGTCACCAATCTGCTAATGTGGACTAGTTTGATTATTATTTCTTGTTTCAGCTACCTTAAAAATGTTGTAATCAGCTACTTTGACCAGGTCAAAATTAAATGAAACATTGAGGTGAAGGTGATACGTCAAAGGCAAAGTGAACTGGCTGCAGAGAAATACAAGGGAAAAGGCAAGAAATTAACTTAAAATGTCAAAAGCAATACCCTGAAAGAAGGATTTAAAATCCTTCTGGATAACAGTTTAAATAACCCAGAATCACTGCTAGTGAGGGGCAGAAAGCAGCTGCATAGATAATATCTCTAACTCCAGCACTGGGCACAGAAACCATGGCTTAACTCCAGATCAGTTGCAGAGTCTGCCTCCCTTCCAGCCCCGAAAGCCTCCAACAAGAGCAACAACTTTTTTCTTCTCTTACCTGCTGGCATTGAATCTAAATGTTATTAATGGCTAGGCTGCTAAACCTGCAGTGTCAGTAGTGGTCCTCCAAAAGCAATACTACACAAGCTCTCCGAATAAGCACAGCTCACCTGCTAATTGCAAGAATGCAAAAGGTCATTGGTGTGTGTTATATGAACAAAAGTGATGTGAAACATGAAGTCGAGGTGCTAGGAAATGGGCTATATTCTGAACAGTCTATTCTGAAATTTGTACTGGCACAAATTCAAGCAAGTAGAGATAATAGAACTAGAACTAGAAATAACTGTTCATTCTCTACTAAGTTACTTCTCTTCACAATTCACTGACCATGAGCTCTTAGTCTATTACAGTGGCAAGAAAAATGTTTTTTTTAAACTTAAATGAAATATTTGTAGATTAAACTGTCACCTGAACAGGTCACAGCCTTAAGAGACTTCCATCAGATGAGATATATTTTAAAGATTCATTTTCTTGCTGAAAGAAGGTAATAGTAGTACTGTTTTTAAAACCTAGTTATAATTGAGATGCTTTCTTTCCTATGTATCTTGGTTAATATAATTTTCTTGACAAGTCTTTTCATCTTGCCTATTTTTAGAATGTATAATCCTCTGTAAGTCATGCAATAACTTTTTTTTCGTGGCTAAAGAATGTGACATAACAAACTTGATACTGTGGTCTATTAATGTCCATAATCTGATGAAATATATATGCTTTGAAGCAGAGAGCTGCTAATTAAATGTGAAGAATAAGAAAACTAAATTAATCTGAGAACCAAAAAAACCCTTCTTCACTTATAAAGAAATAAAAGATTTTTTTCTACAATAATCAAATATTTTTCAAAACGAGGAAAACCAGGAGGCAGACATAACAATTTCCCTGATAAAAAGTGCTCAAACTTACAAGATGTCACCATAGCTTTTCTTGAGACTTGCATTTCTTTTCCTGATGGAATTGGAATACCAGATTCTCCCTTTAAGTTTGCTGGGCATGTATTTTAGGTTAAAGAACAGAATCTAAAGGGAAATCAATCTTGCAGTACATAAAAGATAAATTGTAAAATAGGTGAGGAGGAAAGGAAGAAAGTATTCTCCATATTCACTGGAGATAAGAAATAGCCATAAATGCTAGCAACGGAATTTGGATTTAACATGGAGAAATTTTTAACAGTCAGAACAAATAAACCTTCAGAAAGCTGGCCAAAGGCACTTGCAGTCTTAGGAATTTTTAGGTATGGGCTAGATAAGAGGTTTAAAAAGTTAGACAAAATTTTAAAGACGAGGTTAAATGACCGTAAGAAATTATTTGGATGCAGTTCATTCTGCTGAAAAAACTAGGTTGGGTAGGTGGCCAATTTGAGTCTAAAATTATTTGTTGAAAACACTTCCAGACAGTCCTGTTCTGTCTTTTGCTTTGCCCTTCCAGGACAAGACATAATCAGGGGCTCCTTCTCTCCAGGCTTAGGACTGGCTCTGGAAATCCCTGTCTCCCTAAATGAAAGCAAAATCGGGATATTTTTGCACTATGTTTTTGACCCAAGAAAGCTCAGCAAAATGTAAACCAGAATATGGGACAGAGTTAAAAAGAAATATGTTTAATCTATAATGTATTATAGGTTAAATCTACCAAAATTAAATATGTTCAACCTATACTGCATTATTTCTTTGACTCTGAGAAGTTGCATTGTAGGAAACAAAATGGTCTTTGTCTCTCACCTTTCATTCTGCACAACAAACATGCACGTTTGGTTATTGAGAGATAGAGTCACCCATAACATCTAAATTGTCAGCATCAAAATTTTGCTTTACTTTTTTGTTGCAATGACTTTTAGAGAAGTTAGAGATCGTGGGGCTTGGTAGCTTGAGAGCTGAACATCTGGGTTTTTTTCTGAACTTTTGTGTACTCATACTGAGGAACAGAATGTTCAGTGAGCTTAAACTCCTGTCTACTTCCTCTGAGAATATTTTTTGAGTAAATGAAGATAAAAGCTACAGCAGTTTTAACATTACTTGACTTAAATGGCTTCCTTTTCTCCAGGCTGATATTTGCTACTTCTGAATTTACTCTTCCTGGGCAGGTGGTGTGATTGCATGGAGTAGAAGAAATTATGTGTGTTAACCCCAATTTCATCTTTTCTGTGATGCTGCCAACAGTTTCATTTTAGCAATGATCTTGCCACTGGTAGATGACTTAGTTGAAACACATTTCCAGAATTTTTCTGGAGAATAGTATGGAAGTGAGGTAGATGCTAGTTTTTTGTATTACTTTTTCTTGGTCTTCTATAGCTAACTGTTCATTCATGGTAGCTTGGTGCTGAATTTATTTTTCTTTTTCTAATGGCATTATTCTAGGTATTACCCCTACTCTTACCACAGAGTAAAAGGAAATGAGAAAAGGAAAAAGACAAATGAGAAAAAAATTGTCCTCATAGATAATGGATTTTTCTTTATCATACAATAATCATATTTAGTCTGGCTTCTTTCTTAGGCTTCATCTACATTTCTGATTTTCTTTGATGAAGACCTAAGATCTGTCTTGCTTCAAGGAGGAAGGGTTTGCATTTTAAATTCAAATATTAAACTTTGAAAATAATGCAACCTTAAAAAATACACATTTTCCTACTTTCAGAAATTTTACAAATTTTCCAGTCCTAAATGTAGGGTACACCATGTACTCTTAAGGAAAATGGCACCTGAAAGCTTTAAAAAATTGTGTAGGAGGGAAAAACAATATAATTTTAATTGCCAAAGCACTGCATTTGAGTGCTTCAGGATTTAACTGTGTCTACAGTGCACAGAAAGTGAGTGCAGGGAAAACATATCATTGCCCAGATATTTTCACATTCTTTATATGCCTTTTTTCACTTAAAATTTAGCATTTGATGCCAACAAATTTTTCACATCTAATCCATAAATATATGGGGTAACTAAAGGATGGAAAAAAATGATGAAATTTTTGTTGCTGTTGCCTTGGGATTATTCTCTGTAGTGTTTTGTAAAGGCAGGAATGTTCACAGAAATGTTGTTGGAGAACATCTGATCAGCCTATGTTTTGAATTTGTACGTAAATCATCACATCACATTCTGGATTCTAAGAGCAATACTCATACTGGCACGAGTCAGATCCAATCACACATGACCCACATAAGCAATGAAATTGAATCTTTTAAAATTGCAGGTGTTGGTATGAACTGCTTGCATGAACCTTCAAAGCAAATCTCATTCATCTAATTATCCACTGTGTGACTCTGAGCAACAAATATAATTATATAATTAAAGAAACTGTAAGCTACTCTTCAACAGCTCTCAAACAGAAACAATATTGATCCATCCAGTTATTCACAATGTATTTGTTCAGCTGTAATGGAAGTGGTATCTGCAGAGGTTCCCTGCAGCAAATTATATCACCACTAATATTGTTAGCCCCTTGTTTGCTAACTTTATCCATATAAAACTTCTACTAATATTTAGCATGTCCACAGAAGGGCAACAAAGCCAATGAAGGGTCTAGAGAGTAAGTCATGTGAGGAGTGACTGAGGGACCTGTGAGAAAAGGAGGCTGAAGGGAGACCTTATTGCTTTCTACAACTGCCCTAAAGGAGATTGTAGGAAGGGGGTGTTGGTCTCTTCTCCCAGGCAACAAGTGATGGGACAGGAGGAAATGGCCTCAAGCTGTGCCAGAGGAGGTTCAGATCAGTCATCAGGAGGACTTTCTTCACTGAAACGATAGTCTGGCATTGGAATAGGCTGCTCAGAGAGGTGGTGGAGTCACCATCCTTAGTAGTGACAACTGGACATGTGATTTATTGCTATGGTTTAGCTGACATGATGGTGTTTGGTCAAAGGTTCAACTAAATGATTCGAATTTTTTTTTCACCATAAATGACTATATGACTCTGATCTCCTAATATCTACAGAATGCTGAAGCCAAGGCTGGGGTCTCAGGTGTTGTGGATGTGATGGAGATGTAGACGAGATTGCAATGTCTACTGCTGTACAGCTCTTTGTGCCCAGGAACACAAATGCAATCTGTGTTCAGTGACAGATTATCAGGCCTTTCTACAGTGTACACTTCACTATTACAAAGGTTATGAAGGCTCTTCTCCTTGCAATGCATATTTCCTTTTTTGATACTTTAATTATGTTACATATTTAGCACAGGCATATGGGAAGTTCTTGTGCTTTTCACAGGTGAGTGATATGAGCGATAAGTCCATTCTTTGAGATCCTCAGGCCCAGATGTCATGCTCAGCACACCTGGGCCATGTGGACCCACTTGTGTACCTGGGTCTGTAGGAATCTGTGTGTAGGACATTTCATTCTTGGTTCCTGACTATTGTTCTAGGTCTGTCAGCAGGAGTAAATCTGTGCCAACCCCAAATGATTGAGTTTGGTGTAGGCCCTATCACCTTTCTGCCATTTTCCATCACATCAGAAATGCACTTCACACTTTCATATTTCACTCTAATTCTGGTTGATAAATGTTTAGATCATATAATTTTCTTCTCATTTCAAGATAAGATACATAACTTGTTTTCCCATTACTCTCCGTGGTTATCTTGTCTGGCATCATGATCTGAAGCCTGGTATTTACGTTCATTATTCCTGCCCTTTAATTCCAAATTATTTTCATTGTGCCACCATTTGAATGAAAATAATATTACCCTGAGAAGACAAGAAGCTACTTGTGTTGGCAGAAGAAGACATTATTAATTCTGGAAACTCTTAAGTTGTCCTAGGTGCAGGTGCCCAGGCCCTGGCCATAGGGGCTGTGGAGTGGTGTCTGTGAGGAGAGGCTGTGGCTGTGCTGTGATGGACACAAACAGTTCCAGGTGCCTCCAACTGGTTCAGCAATGGTACAGCTGAGCCTCTCAGCCATGTTAGCAGTGCCTCTGGGGAAATGTATTTTGAAAAGGCAAAAACACTTTGTGACAATGAGGAGTGAGGGAAAAAGTGTGATGAACAGCCCTGTGATATCATGGTCAAAGAAGGAGAAGGGAAGGAAGTCCTTCAGGTGCTAGAGCACTTTGCAGCCTGTGGAGGACCACTGCTGAGCAGATGGGTATTTCCTGAAGGACTGCATCTGCTGGAGAGCTCACATGGGAGTAGATATTTCTGAAGGAGTGCAGCCCCTTGGAAGGACCCACATTGAAACAGGAAAAGTGTGAGGAGTAAGGATTGGCAAAGAGGAGCTGTTCTGGATTGACTGTGATCAGAGCCCCCAGTTCTCCATTTCTTTGTGCAGCTTGAAGGTTAGGATGGGTGGAAGAATTGGGGAAAAAAGGAATGAAACTGGACCTAGGAAAAAGGTGTGGGTAGGGGGGAAGGTGCTGTTTTAATTTTTTTCTATTCAAATCCAACTTAATTGGCAATAAACTAAATTTATCCCAAGTCAAATGTCACTTGGTAAGTGACTTCCCTGTCCTTATATAGACTCATTAGATTTATTTTTTCCACTTATTTTCTTCCCTTGTCCTGCTGAGAAGGAGGAGGGTGATAGCATGTGGATCAGTGTCTATTAGGTAGTCAAAATCAACTCACCACACATGTAACCTCTTGAAGCCAAAGAACTTTCAATTATTTTTATATAATATAAGCATTTTTAGATAAGTAACACTGAAAGTAAAACTATGACTGCTAGTTTCGAAATACAAAAAAATCTACATACCCCTAGGATCTTCTGTGGATTGGATGGATCTTCCATGTTTTTGCTTTCCACTATATTCTTCCTCTTGAGTTATCAGAGTTCTTCAAATTTATAATGCTACTTACAAAAGAATTGCAAATTGTTACTGTAGGAACCCTTCCTCCTTGGTCCTGCTAATAATTATTTGAAGATCTGCTTTCAAATTAAAAAAAACAGTTGGCAAACAATCTTTCCAGTATAAAATCTACATGACTTTTCTTCATTGAATATTGTTGCTTCATTGAAGCATTCTGCATTCTACTGACAAGAAAACTTCCATGTTGAAAATTCCTTTATGATGTCAATGAAAGAAAGAACTATGAAGAACGATTTCCTTTCCTGGTGCAGGAAAGAAGAAGAAAGCAGGAACAAGAGATCAAGTCCTTTAACTCTGAATACTGAGTCAAGGTATTTTAAGAACAACTGCTGTAGGCCTAATTCATGAGGTAGGTGGTCCATTCTTTAATCTGTATGGGATTTTATTTTTTAATGTTTGTAATTCTTGATTTCTATTTCTGTTTCTCATTTTAGATACCTTTTGTAATAAAGAAGAAAGGAATGGGAAAACAAGGAAATGCATGACTGGCCTGTGATAAACACATTTGGGAGGGGAGGAAGAGAAATCCTGAGCCTGCTGGAGACTTGAACATATATAACATGAATACGTAATTTCATATGATTTATGATTTAAATTCATATGATTTATTTATGTAATTTCATATGATTTATAACATGAACATGTAATTTCATATTTTTCATATGAATATGATATATTACATATGATATATGATATGAACGACCCAAGGAGACCAATTAGTAAGATATTCCCTCACATAGGGAAAAGCTTGATGAACTGGCCAAACTCACCTCTCTGAAACATCATAGACTTTTAAAATATGCTACAGGGCTACCACAGAATATGTAGCTTATGTAATATTTTACATATGTAACATATTTAATATGCAGTCTTCACAAAGACTGATTTTAACAACAGTTTTACAGATCTATTATTCCACTGATATAAGTAGTATAATTGCAGGTATAAATAATGCAAGTATTGGCCTTGAAACTTCTATTTCAAAGCCTTTTTGTTCTTTTGGACATGGAATCTTTCATTAAAAAATTAAATCCTACCTGACTGACTTCCTTTTCTTTTGCGCCAAGGCCAGTTTTTGGATAGAATCACAAATGGTGCTGAATTCTCTGGGTGGTTTATTAATTAAAGGGCTGGATGATATGCGACAAAAGATTTCCTTTATAAAAAAGCTGATTGTTTGTATTCATAAATATGTACTATGATATAGTATAAGCTTATTGTCAGAAATGCAAAGTACCACTGAATTTTTCCCCCTGGAGTTCGAAAAATGCTACAGTTTCATAAAAAGCTCATCAGTTGAAGAGGTGTGATACAGGCTGTTACAAATAATGTAATTCTGCTTTTTCACTCAGTCCGTGAACTCCCTAGTGTGACCAGTACTGGCTTTGTTCAGATTAAACTAAAGCCATTTATACATTAAGGAAGAATTCTTACCTCTGGTGAACTGCCGCCTCATCCTACTGGAGCTATTGAAACTGATCAGAATTGCACGCACGGTGTACCTAGCTCGTAGTCCAACTGTCTAACTTTCCATGACAAAGCATTTCATCTGGTTTTACTCCTGCAAGTGGTGTTTAAGCTTCTAAACAGTAAAGGCTATGAATAATATAATAATAATAATAATAAAAAAATCTTATCCCTTGGAAGAAAGGTTTTACATTGTTTATAGAGGAATCGATCATCATCTTCCACCCCACCTTTCCTTGGTAACACCAAATCATTCTTGTCACTTAGGTCTGGGAAACAGGCTGGATGGACTCTTGAGAGGCATCACAGACCTTAGATTTGTAACAAGTATCATCAACAGCACTGAGGTAAAACTGTTCACAACTTGTGTCAAAACAGTTGTGTGATCCTGTAGTTGTACCTTTGTGCTGCTGTATAAATAGCAAGGATGTTGAGAGATGTGCTCATTGTTTTATACACTATAGATGTTGTCTGTGCACATTTGAAAAGTATTTATAACAAATATTGGCATTTAATAGTCCGTGATACTTCCCTATGTGTCCCTTTTTCTGTTTAAATTCAGGAATTTAGTATACAGCTCTATATTGATAAAGTACACAGGATTCAGAGCGTCTTACCTGTGGTATATGTATTTACAGATGTGCTCTCTAAAGCTATCAGCTCCCCCTGTATTTTTTCCATAAAAGAAGTTCAACTGTTCAAGAGCAAATGTAACTTAATGGTGGAAATGTCTCATATGTTTAAAAAATTAATTGAATTTTTCTTCATATTCAGGATAAAGGACAGCAATTTGGATACTGTGGAGGATTAATTTCTGTGAATCTCTTGCAATAGTGGCTTTTCAAAGGATGTTGACATTTTTCAAACATTAAAGATAACACAACCCAAGGAGACCTAAGGCTTTATGAAACCTTTCTTACCCGGGAGTTGAGCAGGGGCTAAACTAGACTAGGAACACAACTGTGAAATCTGTATTGTCCACAATACACCACGAAAATATCTTTAGGAGATGCATGTTTTTCAGAAACACAGCACCAAATCAGATAATAATCTTTAAAAAATTGTGTGATCCTGTAAAAAAATATCATTTTATACATATGACTAGCTCAAATTCAGCTGGGAAGTTTAATATGGGAAGTAAACATAAACTCCTTCAGGATTTAGTTTAAGAACGCACTGCATAATTTTGAAGAGCTATAACATCCTGTGTCTTTCAAAATGTTACTGTTCCATTTGCACAGAATAAAAGCACAGAGCTTTATAAATTTTATGTACGCTTATTTTATGCAAACAGCTTTGAGAATAGCATTTCTATGTTAGACTGATCTTAAAAATTAGACGGGATTATCTACAGATAGACTTGAGATGCAGGTGCTAGTAACTCAAAAGACTGTACTGCTGAGGACAGTAATTTTGGGTTTTGCTCAGGTAAAATAAGTAAAGGGCCTTTCAGCAAACAACTACTAAGAAAACCCTTTAAAGATACTAAACGTATTTTCCTTGATGAGAGCAGCAGGCATGTGTGCTAGTTTTGTCTGGCATAGAGTTAATTTTCTTCTAGTAGGTAGTATGAGGCTGTCATTTGGATTTGTGCAGGAAAGAGTGTTGATAATACAGGGATGTTTTTAATTTTTTGGTATTGCTGAGCAGTGCTTACAGAGTCAAGGTGTTTTCTGCTGCTCACCCAACCCCACCAGCAAGGAAGCTGGGGATGCAGAAGGAGCTGAGGGGGCACAGCCAGGCCAGGTGATATCAATTGACACAAGATATTTTCCAGCCCATATGGTGTCATGTTCGGCATACAGAACTGGGGGGAGAAGAAAGAAGGAGAGGATGTTTGAAGTGATGTTCTTTGTCTTCCCAAGTAACCACTAGATGTTATGGAGCCGTGCTTCCTGGGAATGGCCCAACACCTGCCTGCCCATGGGAAGTAGTGAATGAATTTGTTGTTTTGCTTTGTGTGCAGCTTTTGCTTCACCTATTAAACTGTCTTTATCTCAACACACAAATTTCCTCATTTTCACCCTTCTGATTCAGTCCCCCAGCCCACTGGGGGAGTGAGCGAGGGGCTACGTGGGGCTGAGCTGCCAGCTGCAGTAAAACCACACCACCATGGAATACATCAAGATCTGGTTCCTGGCAATGCTAAGTGTAAGAGTTTATGCTCCATAAATTTCAAATTATGCTTAACTTCTTAAGTCCTGATTCATGAACTCGTATGGAAGGTGTCCTTTTGGCTTCCACCACAGAATGAGTTTGGCTCCTGCAGTGGATATACACAAAAATGTGGCCAGCTGGCCTGGAGTCATGTTGTGTCTCATATTGTCTGAGCCCTGCACATTGCACATTGTGGTAGGGGAAAAGAGGCTGCTTGCAGATGAAAACAATCAGTGGATTGTCTTTGAACGTCAGGCCCTTTCTTGAAGAATGGAAAATATTTTTTGATTCTCATTACAATTAGAAAGCATTGAAGGAACTCAGCACTTCACACTATGTATTATGAGAAATTGCAAGAGAATTTTTATAAATGAAAGTAGTAAACCAGAAGTTAACGTGGAAACATATTGCCAATGAACATGCAAAATATTTCTCAGGTACCTCCTAGGGCTAATCTGGTCTCTTTCTGCCTGTCTCTAGGTTTGCTTGCATTCCAGGTTCTTCCTCTGAATCCATTGGAAGGAGTCACCCAGGCCAACGCATCCTCTCCCCTACACATCTTGCTAACACTTTGTTTTCTCCACTGTCCTTGTACAAATCAGGATACCAGATGTATCTGTGTTAATATCCCTCCTCTGACTAAGGAAATTCTAGGGTCTAAATAAATCCTTCAAACTGTGGCTATATATTAATATACTAGGTTGCAGCAAAAGCTAACAATTTTTATTAGATCAATAAATAAAAATTAATACAAACTGATTGGAAATGCCCAGGCATCTTTTCAAAATCAAAGAAGGATGACACTTCACCCTACACTTTAGAGACTCCTTTTTATCGTTAGGGTGTCACAACAACTGTTTCTGCTTTTTGCTCTCTATGCTTACTACTATAATGTCTTTTACATTTGAAATAGTCCTAATATGACCTGTTTATGATCTAGACTAAACATAAAAACTTACATAGGTTTCAAATGGTACGTATATGTTGTGCTAATTCTTGATATTAGGGAAATTTAATCAGATATTCATTACATTGGTTTGAAGACCTCAAGAGACTCTAAAAACAGCCACAAAGGGGCAGCAGACATTTGTATTCAAATGTTATGACGCCTGTACACTTTCCTCACCAGTTCTGTTTCCCGTTTAAGAAAAAAAAAACTCCAACAATCCGGGAAAATTGTGAGGCTAGGCTTTTCTTTCGAGAAACACAGTCTCCTCTTCACTTTCTTCCTGAAAATATAATAAAAAGATGCATATTTGCAGACAAAAACCTTTATAATTTTTTTTGTGCTTTTTCCAGCCATTTTTTTCAGGGAGGTATTAGGAGGAGGTGCCTAATATTGAAGTCTAGGCCTATTATATTACCCCTCTATCTTTTGATTTTCAGAGATAAGGTTAAAAGAACACACAAGAAATTACTGATCCTCACTGGAAGAGAAGTTGCTAGCTTTTGTTGTTTCTGCACTAAAGGCATCAAACAAGAGCTCTGAAAACTCCTGGAATAAGCAATTTCCCCTATAGCAGATAATTTTTACTATGGATAAGATTGAATGTCAGTTCTAATATAAGCCTTCTACAATGCAAGAGAAACAAAAAACCCCGCATTTCTGAACATTTTCTGAACATTTCATGAACATGAACAAATGCCTATTTGCTGATTTTCAGGGCAGAAACTTGCAGATATTTTGGTAAACATCTTGCACACAGACAAAATTTAATTTTTATTATGTGCTGTCATTTTCATTGTGATTTCTTTTTTTTTACTGCAGTTTTACTGCAGAAACTGCTATTTTCGTTAGTGGGCATGCAACTAAGAGGTTATTTAAAAGAGTTTCAGAGAATTACAATTCCATTTAAATACAGTAGCTTACATACACTTGTATATGGAAGTATCAGCAGTTTAACTTGATAGGATCTTATCATAAACTTCAGTATAGCACCTTGCATATCCTTTTCTGAAACAGAGCCACTTGAACTAGCAGCCATGCAATATTTTTTTTTTTTGGCTTGTCATTTATTGCGAAATTTGTGTTGCAGTTACAAACCTCTGAAAAAAAGCACCCTAGAATTTTAGCCTTTCAGCAATTTAATTTTTTCCACAATGTGACTATATAAGGTAAAATTCTCACATTTATTCCCTCAGATACCCATATTTCTCCAAAGTTAAAAGGAAATACATTCAGTTTATTTTTAATGATCTGAATATTGTGAAAACCCTGTGGTTTTGATATTTACAGAAAATTTTTCAGTTGTTTTTTCCTCCTGGGTAACTCAGAAATGTGTTAAATGTAATTCTTCAAATTTTCATGAACAAAATTACTGAGCTGAAATATGAGGTATACTAAATTTAAACTGATGTGGCAAACCCCTTCAAACTCTGTGTTTCCAGTACCTGCACACTCCACACACTCAATATGTAGTTTTCTACTGATATCTTCAGATTTTGATTCTGAAGGCACTGATACCCCCATATTGATGCATGACAGAGTCATAACTGTGCACAGAGAGGCAAACAGTAAGCTTATTACTGTGCCTGAGCAGCTTGGCTGGTAGAGTTCTTGTAGGAGGTACTGCTCTTCTCTTAGCAACAAAATTACACCATAGGTGTTTCCCCAGTCCAATGACTTGAACTGTCCTCATTTTTGTGCTCCCCATATAGACTCTGTCCAAGCTGGAAGAAAGGAAAGACTTATTAAAAAGGACTTTCACTCTCTTTAAATTCTGAGGATGCTGACAAAGATACTGATAAAAGGAAGCAAAGATTCCTTTTCCAATATAAGAAAGAGTCAGCTGTGCTGAAGGTACAACTAGTTTCTGACTTTTTCCCCTCTATTTTTTAATACAAAAATCACACTACTCTCTCAATGTGATATTGTACCACAAATTAAAAGACAGGTGAAAAATCATGTCATGCAGTTCCCCTGACCTCCTTCAGAAGGTTTGTTTTAAGGTTTATTTTTGCTGAAAGAGTCAGTTCACATAAATTTAGGTTAACTTTCTTCCTCCAGGCAGTTTACCTACTCTGAGAAAGCAGCAGTGACCTACACCAGCCTTGCTAAAGTAAGAGTCACCACATTTTGTGATGATACAACTGAAGAGTCATTTGATTAGCAGCTCAAAATCTTGCAGATGGATTCAATTAGTCCCTGTTGGTACAACTCCAGTACATGAATTAATATGGACTTACTGTGCACCTATTCCTCTTCAGTATATCCAAGAAATAATTTCCCATCCTCTGTTGGTTTCTCACTTCTGTTATGACTAGGATATTTGGGTTCTCATGGTAAACCAGACTAGTGCATTGAATAGCTGTTCTTCCTGCCAAATTCTATTTCAGTTATATCAGCGAAACAGTCCAGTTTTCCACACA
Source organism: Trochalopteron elliotii (assembly GCA_024734555.1). Lineage (NCBI taxonomy): Eukaryota > Metazoa > Chordata > Aves > Passeriformes > Leiothrichidae > Trochalopteron > Trochalopteron elliotii. The sequence goes on along the minus strand of JANPWX010000078.1, from coordinate 2,737,251 downwards.
GCCTTACAAAACATTGGGTCAGCACAATGAAGAGGGTAAATAAATGTCTAAGGCTGATGAAGACGATTCTGCAAGGCCTCATTGCTGCAAGAAAAAGGTGCATGGGGTCAAACTCTAAATGAACATTAAGAACATTGAAAAGCTGCCAGTCAAATCCCATCAAGGTTATGGCACTAACAGACACATACATGACAGCTTGATGTATAAAAATGGAGCAAATCACACTTGTGGCAGCTGCTTACAATAAAGCTGCACATCTGAAAGCATGAGAAATAAACTGTCTGTGTTTGGAGGCATACAATTAAAATGTGACAAAATCACCTCTGATTTATCCAAAGGTAAATCCTTTACTCCTAGAGCAGGGTCATATTGCTTCTAGAGGTTGAATCTTGTTTGTGGCTTTTAAAAACTTGGACAGCTAAAAATACCAGTTAACCCATTGACAGGTTTATGGCTTCTGCTGGATCTGTGGATGCTGCATTCACTATGGGAATACTAAACTACTGTTAAGGTAGCCTAGCCCAGGTATTTTCATTTATCAGGGCATTCAACCAGTAATTCTGTGAAAGCTATCCAATCAAAAGCATATCCAGCAATTTCAGCTATTATTGGTAATATATGAATAAGCATCTAATAAAGGAAAAATTGCTTGCAGCTATAAGTAAATGGGGGAGAAGAGGCCCTCAGAAATGGAGGGATAAAGGAACTATTACAGAAAACTATGCAGGAAGTACATGTGACTCCATATATTATGACTTGTGAAGAAACATTAATGCTCACTTAAAAGATTTCCAATGAAGGAATTCAGTCCAAAGCCCTCAGTTTTTATGCATGAATATTCAGAATGACTAGAACCAGAGGAGATGTTTGCAGAGACAGAAAAAAGTGGTAATAGAGGATCTCACATGCCTATAAAGTTTTTTGGTAAGAACAGGAGCATGTTTTCTGCAAATGCATATTGGTCATAAGCAGGGCATGCAAGTGGTTTGACTAGTTTGAGGATCTCTGCTGAATCATAAATGGCAAAAACAATGCTACTGTAGATGATGTGCATTTGTTCCTGAATCACTTACCATCCTTTCAATTAATATATACATGTTGTTTACCAAATGGCTTGGATGAAAATATTTTATTGTATCTTGTTAATAACCTACTCAAACATTTGTTGTTAATTGCTTCATGTTTGTGAAAAAGAAGTTCCTTTGTTACTGTACCACAAGACAATTGTAACTGTTTACTTTTATGCTAGAGTATCAATTGCTGAAGAAACTTTTTTGCCTATAACAAGTTCTTACCAGGAACAGCAATTTCTCAAACACCGCCATAAGCAAAACTCCCTTTCCATAGCTGCTAAGAAACAGTTAATAACCAGGGGCACTAAAAGCATTGCAAAATCCAAATGTTTGGAATTTAGATGAAGACTCATGAATACTGCCTTACTAAATGCCATGCCACATTTATGACTTCAGGGCAAAATATATGAGCACCAGACAATGCGAACATATTAATTAATGCTGATTACATCTCTGCAGTACAGATGGGTTCTATTCTCTTGACATGAGTATGTAATATGTTTGGCATAAATGTCAGTTAACATATTTATGCAGAAAAAGATCTGCAGTTTGCAAATACACAATCAGCTGTCTTTTAATTGTGAAGACATTTTGTGCTACAGCCCATGCACGTTGACCTGCAATGTGAACGGTGCAGATCTCCACCATCAGGAGCTCTGTTACAGTGGCTCCTGTAAATTCTTAGGCTTTTTGCTGTTCCTGCTACCTGACTATTAGTACAGCATGGATGCACATGCAATATAGGCAAGGGTTCCATAGCCTCCTCTGTGTCACATAACTGAGGATGCAGGGGAGGAAAGATTTTCTCCTTTGAAATCCACTCTGAAATCCACTCCTGGTACACATACTAAGAGTAACTCAGCACTACTTCTGCTGATCCCAGTGTATATTCCTATACAAGAGGCACAGCTCTTTGTGTCAGCTGGTTATATTCACTGGTGTGGATAGGAGGTAGGATTTCTGCCTCCATTCTTCTCCATCCTGCTGGAGTTCTGAGCATCACCATTACTAACCTCCAACAAGTATTCCATTCATTCAGAATCAAAGAAACACAGAACCATAGAATCATACCGTAGTTTGCTTTGGAAGGGTCCTTTGAAGGTCATCTAATCTAACACCTCATGCAGTAAGCCAGGGACATCTTCAGTTAGGTGAAGTTATTCAGAGTTCTGTCCAATCTGACCTTGAATGTTTCTAGGAATGAGGCCTCTACCACCTCTCTGGGCAACTTGTTCCAGTGCTTCATCACATAAAATATCTGAATAAACCCTCTTTTAGTCTAAAATTATTTCCCCCTGTCTAATTGCTACAGGCCATACTTAGAAGTCTGTCCCCATCTTTCTTTTAAGTCACCTTTTAGTACTAAAAGTCTGCAATAAGATCTTCCCAGAATCTTCTCTCCAGGCAGAATAATCCCCATTCCCTCAGCCTTTCTTCATACAGGAGGTGTACAGCCTATGCCCTGATGTTCTTCTTGATGTCCTTCATTATAGCAGAGGTGTTCCATCACTCTGTTCAGTTTTATGGCCTCCTCTGGACTCAGTCCAAAAAGTCCACATCTTCCTGTGCTGGGGTCCCCAGAGTTGGATGCAGCACTGCAGGTGGGGTGTCACCAGAGCAGAGGGACAGAATCACTTCCCTTTCCCTGCTGGTCAGACTGCATTTGATGCAGCAGCCCAGGACACAGTTGGCTTTCTGTGCTGCAAGTGCTCATTGCCAGCTCATGTTCTGGCCTCTCATCCACCAGCACCTCCAGGTTGTTCTCAGCAGGGCTTTTCTCAATCCCTCAACTCCCAGCTTGTGTTGATACTGGGGCTTGCCCTGACCCACACGCAGGACCTTCCACTTGCCCTTGCTCAATCTCGTAAGGCTGACATGGACTCACTTCTGGAGCTTGTCTATGTCTCTCTGGATGGCATCCCATCCTCTGGGAGCGTCAGCTGAATCACTCGGCTAAATGTCATCTGTTCACTGGATCCGTCTGTTCAGTGGATCAGGACCTGCAGATTTTTGTAGCAGATACAGTCCTCTGCATGCAGATACAGTCTAGTTAAAAGGTACCCAAAAATGAATTTAAATAAAGGCCAAGCAAAACAAAGGCCATTTTTACAGTTTACTCTTATATTTTCCAAGGTTTGGGATTAGGTGGCTACTTACCATTTGACAGACGGAGCTGACCTTCATCATTCTTCCAAGCCCTGCCATAAGAGCATATTCTAATTGTCCAAGCTAGTGCATACCAAAGGGAAACACCTTGATTGTGAGACAAAGGCAACCAGTTCTTGTCCCTTGTACACCACCTTCCTCCTCAGTTCCTTGCTAGGTCACTTCAAAATCCTTGCATAGTCCTGGAATTTGCCTAAAGCTTTCCACTGGGAAAACACCACTTTCCAGCTCAGTGAAAGAAGAGAAGGAGGCAAAACCTGATGGGATTAGGGAAGTTCCTGCCTCTGTAATAATGGGGTAAATCCAGTGCTTCCCATTGCTCCGATATTATTGTCTTTATATATATTGAAGTTTTCCAGCTTAAAACATCCAAGTTTTATTTCTCTTCACATTGCAAGTATTAACTGCTTGGGGTCACGTTCTCAAATTTTGTTGCCTTAGACTGACTAATAAAAATCTTATATTATCAGAGGAAGAAACCTTTTACTACAGGTATTTCTTCAAGCCCTTGGTGTGGTGAGAAATAAAATCAGTATAATTATTGCTGTAACCTAATTCAGACCCATTCTGCAATGACTAATGGGATCCTTAGAGAGCTGTTATTATGTTTTGCCAGTCAGTCATCCTAGAGTGCTACAAGTATTGTTACTCTTGGCATTCAGTTTAAGGAATCCAAAAGTTTGGTTATTCTTGCAGTAAATGGTAGAGATAAGCAATCAGTGGTGAGAAACAGTGCAGGAAAGAGAAAGAAGGAAAAACTGGACTGGTCCAATGGGATAGTCTTAGGAAGTTACTTTTACTTTCTGTCTCTGTCACATAATTAAATATTATCCAAGGCTTCTCTTATCTTACATGATCATCAATTTTGCATTTGTTTTCTTGATAGTGGACTTGAAGCACTGCAATTTCATTTGAGAGAGTGCCCATAGCAACTGAAGTTAACAAATGCACTTAAAAATTAATGAAGTCAGTATTCTGCTGCTTACACTAAAAAATCACATCAGGAGAGTCTCAAAATGACTAGTGAAAAATAGTAAGTACCTTTGACCTTAATGTCTCTGTGTGTTTAATAGTTGGTAAAAGAAGAAGAATAGTAATTTCTAATCTCATTTGTGAAAATAAATGTTTGGGAAGTATTCAACTGCTATACTGATGGTATTATGGAAGAAAGAAATTATTAATTCAGAGCAGGAGTTGAATTTGGTACAACAAATAGGGCACAAACTACACTGCACAAGGAGGAGAAAACAGTTTATTGGAGAATTAGTTGTTAAAAGAGCTCAGTGTATTACAGGCACGAGCTTTGCAACTTCACTGTTCTGCTAATGTAATTTTTATGTTTAACATCTTCAGCAGTAGTCTGTAGTACTTCTAGCAGAATTAACCTCAGGGTTTTAGAAGATGATATTTAGAATCTAATTTTTTAAGAGTAGAATCATTTTAGGTTATAGAAATTATTGAAGATAATGTCATGACCTGTTTCACTGTATGGAAAATGCTATTTTATACTGTAAAACCAATTTCTGAAATCTTACTGTCCATACATATTTTTGAGTTTTGTGATCTGTGCAGAAAACCAAAGGTATTCCTTTCTTTTAAAAATAATTTTCTGAAAATTTTCTTAGTTTCAACTACAGAGACTTGCAAGTGGAATTATGGTAATAGGTGAGAAAAAGTCAAACAGTCACAAAGCAAAGGAGCATTTTTGTTTCTATTTGTTTTCCTTACTCTTTTAATCTTGCTATTTACTAATCCCCATTTACATATCTCCAATAACAAATACACACTTTAGGGGAAGGTTTGATGCCTTTTTACAGCCTCTGTATTCTATAGCAGAATCAGAGAACACCAAGATTGATATTTACATTACTAGTCTGTCAAAATCACATAAAATTAAACAATAACAAATGTAGTTAAAAACATTTCAGGACTAACAGGGAGAAAACACAATAAAAATATTTATTACCTTTGAGAGTCAATGTGAAGCAGTGGCTTGGAGTAGATGTATACAGATACACTTTTCCTGGGCATATATGAAAAGAATCAGAGGCCTGCATGGGCCAGCTCTTTAAGAATACTGTATTTCAGTGATTACAGGGTTGACTAGTGCAGCCAAGGAAAGAAGGGGTGCCATAAAACCATATGGGACATCTACAAGAATTCTAAATTAAAGCAATTTTTTTAATAAAAGGGGTGAAAACATTAGGGTTAAATAAATCCATCTTCAGAGAATCAAAGAGAAAACAGTGAAAGACCTTGATCACAGCTGCCTGCAACAAGGGAACAAATTACAAAAACCTTAAACCTCTTCCAGCACAATATCACTGCCAATCACCAAAAGGCAGAAACAGCATATATAATCAAGGAACATTAAGCATGTCAAAGGATTATGTAAATTGAGAGGGATGACTATAATAGAAGTCCTGATTCTCTAGTATGGAGATAGTAGTCTTCAAGGTGGAATGATAAAAAGTTTCAAGTCTGATGGCTCATTTCTGATACCAGTGCAGTTAGCCTGGGTTACTCTTGGTCTACTTGATCCCTCACAGCTATTTTTCCCTCATTTGCTGCATCTGGGCTTAATCTAAACAGATGCATGAAGTGACACAGATCTCTGAACAATCCTATTGTAATTTAATGGGCTAGTAGAGTGCCTCCCTGCCTTTGTTTCTAGGAGATGACTTTGTTCCAAGCCATCTGAAGGCTTTGTTCAATTATGAAGAGAAATCATGTGACTTTATAAACGCTTTGGAATGTAACAGGTACAGAGCTGTTACCCACCCAATAATTCTGCACAAAAATATAACCTTGTTGGTTTAAATGACAGTTTGTAAAAATTACATGACTCATTCAGGCCTTTACTCTGCAGGCAGGTCTGACTGAATGGATGCTTGTTCTTTTGAATAACAGTCAAGATTGTAATATATATGGATTTTTTTTTTTGTCTCAGAGCTAGATTTTCAGAAAGCAGGGATAAATAGCTTTGAAAACCTCAGCTGCTCTAAGGGCCTTCCATCCAAAGGGAATAGCTGATATTGAGAATTCTAGAAAGGTTATCTCAGGTTTTCTTCTGTGAAAGAAGGCAGGAGATGCATTTCCTCCTCAGATGAAATATGGGGCTTGCTTCTGCTGCTGGACTTTTGTACTTTTATGTCTGCTGATACAAGTAATAGGAAGGAGACTCTCCTAGAGCTTCCTGTGTGCTCTGATCTAGTGATCCATAATCCACAAAAAATCCTACCTGTTCCAGTGTGCAGATGTGGGCATACAGAACATGGTGAATATTATCTTGCTGTGTTCTCAAGACCCAGCAGGCATTTCATTTCCAAGCAAGCATTTAGTTAAATGTGGACACAGGTTTTAGAGCTTTCTGGATGAGGAAATCTGATGCCTGTTTAGGACCACCTTGCCTGCTCAGCCTGTGCCTGCATGGGCTGGCTCAGCCCTGGGCAGAGAAGAATGTGCCCCTGTGGAATTACCATGCCAAGAGAGCACAGGGTCTGCTGTGGTACAACCACAGGTGGCAGCTGCCAGTGTCAGGGATACAGAAACACATATAAATCTCTGTCATCTTGGCTCCTTGTTCCTTGCCTCATCCTCAACTCTAACCTTAGAGTGCAATGCTACAAATACATTGCACTAAATTTAAATCAAGAAGTATTTCTCCCCCAAGCATGATTAAGCAAAATATTTGGGCAGCTTGACCTGAGTTTTTACCAAAGGAACAAATATCTGCTGAGTGAATTCATTGAATCACGGGATGGTATTGATCTTAGTACAACATGCTTAATTGTTACATATCATGCTTTAAAAAATAAATAAGTGAAAAGAAATTTAAAATTGTCCTTATAAAAATGAGAACAAATTACCACTGGCTGTTTGAAAAATGAGCTAGGGGAATGTGACAAAACACAGGGAATAACACTAAACAGTAAGTGTCAAGCCAATGGAGAGGAATTTGACTGTGAGAAACAGTTGCTGAACATGTAAATAAAATTATAGATGATTAGAGATGGAGTGAGAAAGAAAATACATATATATAGAGAGACAGCATGAATAGCTGCATGCCAGCATGCAGTCAAAATAATATGAACTGATCACACACATTTCAGACAAGCCATTCCTCAAATTTCAGAAAAAAAATAGGATTCTAATGAATGTAGAATGCATATGGCCCACCTACTGCACTCAAACTGTAAAGATATGGGTCTAACTGATGTCTTAAAACCCAAGGATGATAGAGATTGTACAATTCCTTAGGCAATCTATATCAGTATTTGGGATCTTCATGTTAAAAAAATCCTCTCTGTGGTGTAGCTCAAATCTTCTTTGCAACAGCTTTCTACATTTTATTCTTTATTCTTATGACCCAGTAAACAATCTTTCTTCCTTCTTCGATTCTACTTAATACATATTGAAAGTTTTCAGTATGTATTAAAGATCTACAATGTTTTTCATGTTTGTTATAGGTCATTTTCCTTGGACTATTTTTATGCTTATAGATTTTCTTTTTATGGATAATTTTGCTTGAAACACAATGCCAAAACCTGGCCGGTTTTCCAGCTAGTGATTTACCAGAGTGGAATGGAAGAGAAATATTCCTTCAAATTCATGTCTTTACTTCACCATTTGATACTTTCCATTTTCTCTCTGATATTTTTGACACTTGCTCTGCTTGGCATATACTATATCCCCAAGAACCTTTTCTGCAGAACTTCTGTGTAGAATATCAGAAGCATTTCATAAGAGCCTGTGGCCTGTTGTGTTCATCTGAAAGGCAGTGCAACCCAGAGCCATATTCAAAACTGAAGCCAGAATGCAAAACTGCTAAGAAAAGCATAACAGTGACCCTACCTGTTATGTCTTCTCAGTCAAAGAGCTTCCTGGAATGAAGGCCATAATATTTTGTTATCCATTTATCCATCAATCCATCACTTTTGGAACTCATTTGTCCTTTTAGTTTCCCAAGTATTCTGTGACAATGAGACTCACAATTTACTTAGGTAATATATTAAGATTTTATAATGTTTACATTGCTCCCTGATAATTTCTTTAAGGGCTTGATAGTTTTTGTAAACTTAGAAATAATTAATAAACACTCCTTATTCATCTTATTGAAACCATTTACAATTTTATAGTTCTGTATCATATCTCTCTCTGTCTTCTCCAAGCATGGAAAGTCTTGGCACTTTTTCTTGTCCCTCGTACAGAAGCCACTGCTCTTCTCAGTAACCGTCTCTCTTTCATTTTTATTTATTTTTGAAAAATTCCCTAACACCTCTTTTCAAAACACCTTACTACGTATGAAATGTTCAAAAGGAGGACCAGGATGAGCTGACAGTGATAAATGGGATTTTCTGTTTTGTTCTCCCTATACCTAGTAATTTCTAAACATTCTCTTTATTGTTTTTTCCCCACCTCCAGTGGTTTCAGATCTCTATCTGAAAGATAATAGATAACACACTTTGAGACAGCTGTTATACATTTATAATTACGGTACTTTTACCTCATGTACATGTTATTATACTTGCCACAATTACATTTGGTTGTTTTTACTGAACAAACCTTCAGTGTTTTGAGATCTCTGTGGATTTCTTTGCAGTCAGTTTTATGTTTGTCTAGCAAGCATACCTCACCATCTGAAAATTTTGTTCTTTCACAATTCCCATCTTTTCCGTATGGTTATGACTATTTTACACACCAAATATTTTAACTCAGATTCTTAGGAGGATCTCCTCTCATAGTTTCTTCTCACTGTAAAATCTGATTATTTAACAACATTATTATTATTATTATTATTATTATTATTATTATTATTATTATTATTATTATTATTATTATTAATGTCTTATGTATAACATTGTAAGTTATTTAGGCAACTTGGATATCTATGAAAAAAAATGTTAAACAGATGACAGGTATTTTATTTCCTTCACAGATCTGTAACAGATGGTAAAGCATGACTCCCAAACAGAAGTTCTGTTGGTTGTCTGTCAGTACATTGCATTTATCTATGCATCTACTTGTATAATATTTAATTAAATAGAAAGAAAACTGACTGAAAAGATAAATCAGATTCATAAGCCAGCAGTATTCCGAATTTCTCTTAGAGCCTGTTTTAAGCTTGGTGTAACATTCTTTAATTGCCCAGACCACTGGCACTAAAAGGCTGATTTAAACCACAGGTTATATATTTCAATACTATTGCTCAGCAATTTCATGTTTGAATTTCTTTGCAGCTCTGGGTTGATAACCACCTTGTCCTTGTTAGTTAGGATGGTTAATTTAGGTGGTTTGTTCTAAACACTTTTTTTGTTAATATTTGAATTCAGACAGTTGCTCAAATTAATCACTCAAAGAGAGGTGCTAATAATTGATGTGACCTTCTCTTCAGTGAAAACTGATGCAAAGAATTAGTTTAGCTTTTTCTGATATTGTTTATGTTTGTTGAGTGCTGCTTGTGATCACAGATCTGTTACACTAATGGTCTGATCACCTGCTTCTTTTCAATGTGGTTAAGATAGCTGTGAATATTTATCTAGGGCTTCAAAATAGTATTTTTTAATTTTCTGTGATTATACATTTAGAATCATAGAGATTCTTAATTTTGTTTTTTTCTCCCTCTTTTGGACATGATTACATTTTTTTAGAAGTTATTTCTGTATTTTAGTATCTTTGTAGTTGAATCACAGCAATGTTTTTTTAAATTTTAATTAAAAATTTTTAAATTTAAATTTAAATTTTGGTTTTAAATGCTTTTAATGCTTTTGATGTCTTCTTAGTAGAGGGTATTTATTGACATTTGGTGGATAGCATGATATTTTTATGGTCTCCAATCCAATCTAAACTTTTTAAACTTCTTCTCTCACATTTTTCTTTACTTCTATAAATTAGAATGTTAGTGTTGGAGAAGTCTTGTCTCATTTTTCTCCATAGCCTTTACAATCTAAAGATGGGCTATTCACTCCTGATTGCTGGAAATCTTAACAGCATGACAGCAGATAATTGAAGACTGCCATTATTATAATTTTTGACCTCACTAATTTCTTCAGTTTGCAGGAATTGTTACCATTCTGGTAATATGATACACTGCAGCACTAATATTGTCCTTCTTTTTGGGAATATAATTCACAGAGGTTCATGTACACACATACTCTGTAGCATCCTTACCTAATTCCTCAGCATTACTTTAATTACTAATGCCTGCATGTCACCCACACAGTGTCAATTCTTACCTAAGAGCAGAATCTCATATTTCCAAACTTGAAATATGCCTCGTGTGACGAGCATGGAGCCAGGTTCTTCTCAATGGTGCCAAGCAACTAAACAGGCAATGGGCAGAAACTTCTGCACAGTAAGTTTCACCTGAACATGAGGAGAAACCTATCTACTGGGTGGGTGATTGACTACTGGAGCAGATTGATGCCTCTTCCCAGAGAGGTTGCTGAGTATATATTTTGAAATACATCCCTCCCTGGATATATTCAAGAAGACACAATCCTGTGTTGTTCTGGGATGAGCTGCATGACCAGGGAGGTTGGACCAGATGAACCACTGTGGTCCCTTCCAACACAACACATTCTGTGATTCTGTGGTTCTTTTTAGTGGACTGCTCTTTGAATAAATCAAAGTAATTTTCAACTCTCATGCTGACGTTCCGCATGCTTACAGATCCTTCAACTTGAAATTAGCTATGAATTGAACAAACACACCCAGTTATGAATAAACATATTTAATGGTATTCAACCAGGACAGAGTTTTAAAATGCTTTTTTAGTTTGATAGCAAACTATTGATAAATTCTCTTTGCATGTGGTTTTCCAATCACTTTAGTTTGCTTCTAAATGAGAATCCCACATAAGGAAACATAAAAAGCCTTCCTGAAATCCGGTTAGATTCCACATCTTGGTTTCTTGAGGCCTACTACTCATTAAAAAGGAAATTAAGTGAGTATGGGCCTGATATTTCTGGGTCTGAGAAACTTTAGCCTGCTAGCAGCTGCTAACTTTTTCCCCAGGAAAAAAATTGTCGAGAAAGTTTCTTCTCAAAACAGTCTTGGCAAACAACTATCCTTTCTCAAAACAATCTTTCTCCAGGTGGTGTTTTGCTGTTTCTCTAGTTAACCAATGGGATTAAAGAGGTGTTGTTCCTACTCACCAATCATGTTAAGTCTGTATGGGAAGACCTAATAAAAGATAGTAAGAATTAGAAAATAAAGCCTTCTTTTTCTATGCTCTTTGCCTTCTGAAATATTTGGAGCCTTTCTTTTGTGTTCTACAGCGACAGGTGACCTGTTAAGATTAGTACTTGGCAGGTATAAGTTGGCTTTTACATATCTCTCTTATCTTATAAATGCTTAATAATAGTGTCTTTCACTACTTGCTTCATTATCTGGGGGGACCAAAGGTAAATTGTCAAGTTTGTTAAATTCCTCTCTTGTCTTTTTCCTCTTTTAAAAAAATATAAATAGTGAGTTTACCCTATTCCAATGCTTGTATCTTATAATACAGAATGAGTTGACATCAATAATGAATTAACAGAATCCAACTATTCTTTTGCTGTGCAATAGCCCAGGGCTACCACAATCCTCTATGGGCTGTAGCTTATTCTTTTGCACATAATGAACTGAACTCACTAGCTGTCCAGGATGAAGTCTGTGCTACATAGTCTATGCAACAGTAAAAACTGTAAGACAAAAATGTTTACCAGACTAGTGGTAAGACCAAATACACATGGTTTTCAGAACCATTCTCTAATATCCATAGTGCTTAATACTATATGATTACTAACTCTGCAGTTCAAGGAGATATGATATAAGCAAAGTAAATTACAGAATTAATTCACCTGAGAGGCAGTTGGCACAGTGCTTGGACAATATATTTTGAGTGGCCAATTAAATATCACATACTAAGTTAGCTTGAAGGAAATAACAGAAAAGCTTGCCAAGCTGATGAATAAAAAATGATGGTCTGCTCACCAACTTTTTCTTTAACACATGAAAAAATACAGTTAGTAGAAGTTGCGGGATAAGACGTTCTAACAAGAGTCATGATTGACAAAATATCCTGTGCCAAAATATCCTCTGCCAACCTCAGTACAGTTCAGTTTCATTAGCAAAAAATTTCATTCATTCAAGTACTGACAAAATGTGGAAGAGAAACCCAGTAGGTCAGCATCAGAGCAGATCTGTCCTGCTCATTACAGGGATTGAGTCTCTGTTTGAGGTTTGATTCCTTGGGACTATTTGTTATTGCCATCCATATTCAACTTGAATGGAGGCTGCTGAGGTATATTGACACGAATATAACTGCTCTCTTTTATTGCCGAATAGTATTTATGGGAATATACTGAATACTATTTATGTAATCACTTATTAATCTTCCAATTCGTGATCTTTTAGTGCATATCTGTCTTACACATTTCTGGATTCTTCTGTCTTACACATTTGTGGATTTTGAACACTGAAATACGAGCAGCCTTTTGTCACAATCTTGTCTGTCACATTTGCTGCATATTTTCTTTTACCCAGAATTGTGTTGTGCTTTGTATCTCCCAATTTGTACCTTTAGTTAAATGTGTTGTGCATTGGACTTCCCATTTTTACCTTTAGGTTATTGTCATTGACTTTATTTTGATGAATGTGTCCCTTATTTTGGACTTATAGTCCAAATTAGGCATGTCATGTTCTGCCATCCAAGAAGCAAATCTAATTTGCAGTGCAAATGTAAACTGCATTTAGCTTTAATGTAGTAGCAATCAACAGGCTGTCTATCTCATTTTGCTTTTCTACAGGTTTTGCCTCCCTTTCTAAGGAAGCAAAATGTACTCTGTTGCACATTCTGTCAGTGTAAATCTCGCAATAAGCTTTGGAACCTTGTTGAAAATTTCAATTGATTTTGACAGTGCTCAAGGTCTCAGTGTTACAACATTCCCACAAACTGAGCAGAGCCAGGCAGAGTGCAGAATCCAAATCAGTCTCCCACTGAGGGCAGAGCTGCACCACAATTCATTTACATGGATATTTTCTGCCTTAGACAGTGTAGAGTAGCTCATTAGCTGCCTATCACCAGTTTCTCTAGGCTATGAATCCTCCATTTTTTTTTCCAGTTTATTCTGTGATTTATAATTTGTAGTCCTTCTTTATATGAAACAGTAATTTTATTTTATGGGTTAATTATACATTGCATTTATACAAATACTTGTTCTTGGTACTTTTTATGGTATTATTTCTAGAATTCAGCTTGCTGCTTTGTTTGTTTGTTTGTTTATTTGTTTTTGTTTTCATGGCTTGTCTTCAGACATCTTGAAATATTTGTATATGTTCCTTGATGTTGAGTAATATCTTGCAAGTTTGCTGCTAGAATCATAATCTCTCAAAATTTGAAAGGTTCCTATTGCCTTGCAATATAGGACTTGATTTACATACAGACATATAAAAGGGCTTACAAAAATAGTTGCTTCCTTTTGAATAGAAATGTTCTTATTTCTGGATTTTCTAAGCACTTTTTCTCTGATTACACCCAGGACCTGGATGTGTAAGTTTATGCTTCCTTTTACTACAAAACCTAAGAAAATGGTCAGCAAACAGGAGATTATCTCATTGCAAGTCATAGAACCCCGGGAAACCTGGCTCAATGAATTCTATTGCTTGTTCTTTCTTTCTTGACTTCCTATTTCTTCTTCTCCTTTTCTGCTATGCTTCTTGCACTCAGTCTTGCCTGCATTACTTTTAATCTACTGCACCTTACTGCATCCTTTCATTCTGAATCGTTCCTGTGCCTTCTTTCTTCCCTCTTCTCATGAATCTCTGTCATTCTCCCTTTCTTAGTCTAAGCCTCCTTCTAGACATATTTATCTCACTCTCCTATTTCTCTCACCTCTCTTACTCTACTGCTTCCCATCCCTCTCCATGCTATATCCACACAACTGTGTGCGGACATACACCACATATGTACACACAGAACAACAGAAGTCCTTGTTCACTTTTCTGCAGGACTTTCCCCTCACCAGCAGATTTTGACATAAGTTTAGGAACATGATCCTTTATATTTTCCTCTGAAAGACTTAGAAATTCTTACATCTTCTCTTTACGCCCATCTCTTCTGTCATCAAGCCTAGATCCTTTGGTACTACCTACATAAGAAAGAGAGAGCTGGCAACATTTTCAACCTTACTAGATTCATAATTAGGAATAGGTTTTTAATATATTATTTGGTAGAGAACATGATCACCTTGTGAATCAGCACGCTAGGTCTGCATTTGGCCTCAATTTGCTTATCCAGATGAATTATCCTCCATTTCCTAGTGCGCATCACAAAGCCTTAGAATATATATGCCTCAATTAAATGATTTCTGAAAGCATGAAGCTCATTTTGTTGCATATCTGTATGTGTTTTGTATTAATCAGATTAATCAAGGATGAGAACATGAATTAAATTAATTTTATGTTCGCTCTACAGGAAGAGTGTACAGGAAAAAAAATCACTGGACTGGAAGAAAACAACACAGTAAGAAGATGCAAATTCATTATATAATAATGTAAGCAAGTCCTTGATTTTTCCTAATATATTTTACTAGATTAATTATTTTGTTAAGTAAACTATCTGTCCTGTGAGAAGCATACTTACAGCAGGTAGGCAAAAAAGTGAGAATATTTACACAGAATAATGCCTTTCTTAAGGAAAATTATGCAAGATGAATTATTTTAAAGTGGCAAGTCATGCAGTACTTGTTAGTGATCTATGAGGAGGAAAGAAGAATACTTCAGCTTCTTGGCTAGTTGAAGTTGAGTTCCCAACAGCACAAGTGTTCAAATCCTACTTAAAACACCCAAACTATGTCATCAATTCAGTCAGACCTTTTCTTCCCTGTCCCTTGCAGGACAGGGTTACTGACTGCACTGTTCTGATGATGCCGAATGTATTGCTGGGGTAGTACAGTGGTCACTTCTTGTCACCTCAGTTGTTTCCAGCTGCACAGACTTTTTCTCAAAAAGAGGATTTGCTCTGTATGCTCTCTAACTCCTGCCAGAACCCACCGTCAGAAGGTGAAGCACTGAAATGGGTAGGCTGGATTCCAGGCCCCAAGCAGCCTTGCTGATGACTGAACCACCAGCTCATACTTTCCACAGAACTGTTGTACTCACAAGCTAAATACTTTTAGGTCAGAAAATTCTTCCTGCCTCTGTGTGAAGCTGTGTCACTGTGCAACCAGGAATCAAAGCTGAAGGGTGTAAAGGGAAAACAACAGAATAGGTTGAATCCATGATCAAATGATGACAAGGACCTCCAGGGGAGAGATGCAGTGCAAATTGTTTCCCTTGCTAAACTTTATAGTCGTGCACCAGAAAGCACAGAAGGGAATTAGACCTCATGAGAAGTCTAATTAATTATGAGTTTTAATAACTTTGTAAATAAATGAATCATGGGAAAGACAATGCACATAGCACATTTTTTTTTATCCCAAAAGGGTAATGAAGCTTTATGTTAATTGGGGAACAGAGCATGAAGATGCAGCTGCTTGTTAGATTGGAATACACATTGACTAAGGTTCAGAATTATTCTAGCCCAGGGATTTCCTGTAAGATCCTGTCAAGGCTAAGGTATAAGAATAGTGAAAACATTGCAATTATGCAAATGTGGATTTGATGTAAATATAACTGAATTTAATTTTAAGATTTCACCAAAAACATGAGGCATGTAAGTACGTACAATTTAAGTACCGTAAGCAAGTTGCATTGGATTATAAAACCATATTCTGATAACCAGCTCACATAATTTCATTGGTAGTACATAAAAAACTTTTAATGTACTTTTTTGAGGTGACTGATACAGGAAAAAGCAACATAGAATTGTCTGAGCGATGTCACCTTTATCTGAAAGTTAACATATCTCTGCTCTAAAGACTAGTTTATTAAATTCCCATTAATGCATCTTTGGATAGAAATAAATAAACAGCACTGGGAATTGCAACCAGAACTCAATATTGTTTTTCCCCTTCCTCAAGTTAAGCCCACTCTCAATCAAATCAGGTTGTCTTTGTTAATTTCACTACAGTCCCCCAGCTCTTGAATTCCTGATTTAACTGCCACTTGTGCTTAAAGGGGGTCTATAAATTGTAGTTTAGGATTTTGAAATCAAGGTGTTCTACTTCCTTGCCAAGTGTTCTACCCATTTGGCCATCATGGTCAGAGACTCTTACAGAGGAGTCTTGATGTGCCCGAATCATAGAATCATAGAATATGCCAAGTAGGAAGGGACCTATCAGGTCAATTGACTCTAAATCCTGTCTCTGCATAGGACTCCCCAAGAATCACACCATCTGCCTGAGAGTGTTGGCCAAACACTTCTTGAACTCTGTCAGTCTTGGTGTTGTGACCACTTCCCTAGGAAGGCTGTGCCAGTGCCCAACTATCCTCTCGGTGAAAAACTTCCCTGATATCCAACCAAAATCTCCTCCAACTCAGCTTCATGCCATTCTCTCGAGTCCTGTTCACTATTTACAAGAGTGAGGAGATCAGTATCTGTCCCTCCACTTCCCCTTGTGAGGTTATTGAAGACCACAATGGTCCCCTCAGTCTCCTCCAAGCTGAATAGACCAAGAGATCTCAGCAGCTCCACATCTGGCTTCCCTCTCAGAACCTTCACCATCGTTGTAGCCCCACTTTGGATGCTCTCTGACAAATCAGCATTTTTTTTAAAATGTGGTGCCCAAAACTGCTCCCAGCTTTGGAGGTGAGGCTGCCCCAGTGCAGAGCAGACTGCGACAATCTGCTCTCTTGCCCAGCTGGCAATGCTGTGCCTGATGCAACCCAGGACACAGGCGGCTCTCCTGGCTGCCAGGGCACTGCTGACTCAGCCAACTTGCACCGACCAGAACCCCCAGGTCCCTTTCTGTGCCACCACTCTTCAGCCTCCTGCTCCTGAGCCCATGCACACAACCAGAACTGCCCTGCCTCAGGTGCAGATTCCAGCACGGCACTTGTGCTTATTAAACTTCATACAGTTGGTGATTGTCCATCTCTCTAATTTGTTGAGGTCTCTCTGCAGGGTCTCTGTGCCCTTGAAGGAGTCTAAATTTCTCTCAGGCTTCTATGTCTAAAATTTGTTTAATATGGAGTTTCTGAATATACAGTTTTCATGAGATGCTTTCAGCAAGGACATTATATGAAGTCACATCAAATCAGCAAATATACTAAGAGTGATATATTAAGGAATGCTGGAATATCTGTATTTGCAGTGAAACACTTTATGAATATGATTTGTGATACTTCTTGATTAGCACATATTACACTTGAGATCCTTCAGGATTAATGCAACTTTACCTTCACCTCTGCAAAAATGCACTCCGTTCAGTGCAGCATTAATTCACTCCAACTTACAATTATTTTCTCCTGGGAAAAATGACTGTGAAGTCAGGTGCTTCATCCAAAATGCATCCCAAATATAGGAAAAAATGTTAGTGGTCATAGCATATGAGGAAAAGTTTAGTAATGAAATCTTACAGCTCTTAGATGTATAAACAGATGGCAAGGCATCTCAGCAGGTGTTACTACCTGTCCTTTGGCAAGACAAAACCTCTCAGTGGATACTAAACCTACTATCACAACTGTTTGAGATAACGCTTCAATATCCTCTACCAAAAATATACCTCCCTTGCTGGAATACTTCATATATTTTGAAGCTCAGTCCAGTAACAAAGAGAAATTGTTCTGAATTTTGCATTTTTCAAAGCCATACTCACAATCCAGGAACAATTAAAAAATAAACTGGTAATCAAGTTGTAGTTCAAAACTTCTCACCAGCTCCCCATCATCCAGAAGACTGAATAAATAAAGATTCTGCTTCAAACTCTGCTGGTTATGTGGAGAACATTAGCCAAAGAATAAAAGCTAAACTCAAAGCCCTCCCCTTATAATATATTTTATGTCTAGAATTTACATGAAATGGATCAAAAGTATTTTCATCCTAACCTTTTTTTATATGAAAATGCATCCTGTACATTTTTCACTGTATCTGGTTTCACTGTGAATTTCCATGTTCCCTGGACACAAGCTAATTATGGATTGTATGAAGAATAATGCATTGTTCTAAAAATCTTTTTCATTTTCATTGAATCTTATCTATATAAGAAAAAAAGAAAGTTATTATATATTTCAATTATTGTTCATATTTTACAGAAGAATATTCTATTTTTCTAAGTCAGGCAACATCATATGCTTGTTCTTTTTTTACACAATGAAACTCAAATTGAATCCAAGTTCCCGTTTAACCTCTTGGATGAACAACTGCAGCAGTGTGTTGTGAAGTGAGTTTTACTGGAATATTTCCTACCCTGATCCAAATTTCTTATTCAATGACCAGCTGAAAGGACTCAACTGAAGGCACCCATCCACTGAAAGGACTCCACTGAAGGACTCCCTCCTGAAGGCACCTTCTGCTAGGTCAAGTGGAGCTACCTGATCTGTGCTGGCAGCATTTATCAGTCCCGGAGACGCTTTGCACTTGACTGGCTGACTGGTGAACATTTTGGTGTGGTTGTTTGCCCATGTTGCATTGGCAATCAGTTGCATTGTGAACTACATGTGAAGTTAATCAGCAAGATACAGATTAGGCGCTTCCACAAACAAGTTACAAGTCAGCTAAATTACTAAGATTTACACATGGCATGCTACAGTGCCCTTTCATTCATGCTTTTGCCTTAATAAGTGTTGCTACAATTTGGAGACTCTCATCAAATGTTGACTTCCTAAAGACCACCTAATGTGTTTTTTAGCTCTTCTCATCCCAACGACACGAAAGGCAGAGTCTCTTTGGGGTGATATCATTTTCTCTGTCTATTGTCTTTTCAGCTAAATTCTTACAGGGTGGATTAAAGTCTTCATTTTCCTTTAGGAAAAGGGATAGGGTATAAGACTCCCTTAAGTGCCTATGTGTGTGTCTGCCTGCAAATGAGTGAAATAATGACAAAGCACCTCCAGCAGCTGCTTTACTTCCCCCCAGAGCCCTTTGCTATCCACCAGAAAAACAGGAAAACAGTACCATCATTTAGCATTTAAGGTCTTCCTTAAGCGTAGAACACAATAGTGATGAAAATGCGTTTAAGACAGAGTAAGATTTCAGTTGCTGTTTAGCCATCTTCCAAAAATATGCATTTCCACCTCCCAAAAAACACAGCACTAGAGAACCTGACCTTATTTGGAATTTCTAAAATTGGAGAGGGGGAAGGCAGAAAGGCACATTTTGTATAACGCACGTTATGGTCTTCTGTGATGAAATGAGTGGCTGAAACCAGGGAGTGTCTGACATGCTGGAGTACAGGGTTGCTCTGTGAGGACACCTTGAACAAGCTGGAGAATATCCTGACAGGACAAAGCCTTGCACCCAGGGCAAAAACCCCCTAGCAATGGTATAGGCTGGGGACTGACTAATGAGGCAGCAGCTCTGGAAAAAGAACCTGTGGGTCCCAGTTAAGAAGTGAAATGAGGGTCAACACTGCAACTTTGGGGTAATTAAGACTAATTTAATACTGTGCCACATCAACATCAAAGGGGGTGAAGGGAGATGATTATTCTCTGCTTGCCATTTGAGAGGCCACATCTGCAACACTGGGTCCAGTTTGGGCTTCTAAGTGCACAAGGAATACTTAGAAGATGGAAAGTATCCAGAAGATGGTAATCAACATGGTTCCAGGCTTTGGAGCATGTGACAGAGAGAAATTGTTTATCTTGAAGAGAGCATTGAGAGGACATAATCCCAATGCTTCACTGAATTGGGGGTTATTAAGGAGGAACTTCTCACTTTTTTTGAGATGAATAGGAAAAGGACAAGAAAGAATGGCCATTGACATTGTCTGGATGCTAGCTGCCCTCCAAAACTACTCTATCCCTTCTCTCCCTCAACTTGTCAGGGAAGGGAAAACATAATGCAATCTCATGAGCTGAGATAAGGATGGGAAGAGATCTGTCACTGTCATGGGCAAAACAGACCCAGCTTGGAGAAATCAATTGAACACAATCAAAATTAGAGTAGGATAATAAGAATTAAAATGAATTTTAAAAACACATTTTCCCCACTTCTCCCTCCTTCCAGGGATTAACTTTATTTCCAGATCTTTACCTCCTCCCCAGCAGTGGTGCATGGGGACAGGTGATTATTGTTATGGTCAGTTCATCATATTATTTCTGCTGCTGCTTCCTTCTCAGGGAAGGAGGAGTATCTGTATCTGAACCTTCTTCATGAACTGCTTCAGTGTGGGTCGTTTTCTTCAACAGAGAGGAAATCCTTCAGGAACAAACTGTTCCAGCATGGGTCCCTGAAGGGATCACAAGTCCTGCCAGCAAACGTGCTGTAGCATGGGCTCCTTTCTCCACAGGCCACTGGTCCTGCCAGGAACCTGCTCCAGGGTGAGCTTCCCACAGGGTCACAGCCTCCTTTGGTCATCCAGCTGCTCTGGCGATGGGTCCTCTAGGGGCTGCAGGTGGATCTCTGCTTCCCCACGGTCCTCCATGGGGGTCACAGCTGCCTCACCATGGCCTGCACCAGGGGCTGCAGGGGAATCTCAGCTCTGGTGCCTGGAGCACCTCCTGCCCCTCCTTCTTCACTGACCTTGTTGTCTGCAGGGCAGTTTCTCTCACATATTGTCACTCCTCTCTTCTCTGGTCACAATTACTTCTGTGCAGTAACTTTTTTTTTCTTAAACATGTTTTCACAGAGGTTTTACTACCATCATTGACTGACTCAGCCTTGACCAGTGGTGGATCCATCTTGGAGCTGGCTGCCATTAGCTCTGCAACGTGAGGGAAGCTTCCAGAAGCTTCTCAGACAAGCCACACTTATAGGCCAGTCACTACAAAAATCTTGCATGCAAGCACAATATAGGCCATAAGCTGCAAAAAGAGAAACTTTCATTGGATTAGAAGGAGGCAAAAATCCTGTTGAGAGTGGCTAAACACAGAAACATAAATACAACCAAAAGATTCCAAATTTCCATTGCTGGTTTATGATCTGCCGGTTGATTTTTCCTTTCCTACTTTTTGATCACTGAGTAAAATGATGTTGGTGACAAGGCTACCAATGTTCATAGTAAATGTCCAAGATGCAAAGTTAAACTGCTGTAACCCTACTATTTCAATACTTGTAGTGCAGTGCCATCAGTGAGAATGTAAGATCATCTTTGAGCCTGATTCCCACATCTCCTGGAAGGCAAGGAATGTTAATTCTCTAAGTTCAATACTTCTCAGGCAAGTACGACAGTCAGTAGGACAGCTGCGTTCCTTGCACTTTGTTACCCATGAGCTTTACAGTTTTACCCAAGTGCTCTCCACTTGGGCTGAAGGCAGCTGCATGGCTGGCAGAGATTATACCTCTTCCACTGTGTGTCTAAAACACAGCAGAGCTCAGGATGTAGCTAAACTCAAGGTAAGAGCACCTCTGGACATACACAATGACCTGTGCTTGGTCGTCTGACACAAAGGTTTCAATTGACCTCTGCTGTACTTCAGAGTTAAGATGCTATCTGACACTCAACTGTCTGAACTGTTCTCTGACACTTAAGGGGCTTCCAGTTTATTAACCAAAATCCAAATGCAGCTGATGGAGTTTGAATTTGGTCTCATGTTGCTTTGGAAAAAGACTTATTGATTAAATATTGTCCATATCTAAACAGAAAACATTATTGTGTACAAGTTGATGGCCACAGACGGTAAGCTCTCTCCATGTCTGATTTGAGAAAGTGTGAGATATCTTGCCTCACACAGACAGCGTGAGAACTGTCTGAAACCATCAGTCCTATCTCCATTAAGTGATGCTATTACAATCCAG
Source organism: Trochalopteron elliotii (assembly GCA_024734555.1). NCBI lineage: Eukaryota > Metazoa > Chordata > Aves > Passeriformes > Leiothrichidae > Trochalopteron > Trochalopteron elliotii. Next base: position 2,715,192 of record JANPWX010000078.1, on the reverse strand, counting down.
AGCTTGACAGATTCTTTCTCTGTCAGTACTATCACTTTGCATTCTTCCTGTAATGATGTGCTTATTCCTGACATTACCTTACAGAGTTTTCTTCAACGGCAGAAGGTTTTCCTTAAGCGTATGAAGACTTAGTCTTACCCTCTCCTTTGGCAAAAGCCAAGTATCACCTTTTCAACAATCCGAGGTTCCTACAGAAGCGCACTAAGAAAGCACAGGACCCTGTGGAAACGCATCTGGAGCCACCGGCTGCCCTACAACTCTGCACTGCACGGACGTCCTGTGGCTGCTATTTGCCATAGAGATCACACAATTCTTTTTCAGAACACGAGTTTTTCCTCCAGGTGTTTAAAACATTAATCTACCTAAGAGATTGGTAGGTCTATTAGAACAACTGGTGGTTTGGCTCATATTTTTTCACACTGTAACGGCACCGACCACGCTGAGAGGGCAGAAATGCCAGCTCTAGGGATGCTGGCTGCTCCCACTTGCGTCCGGTGCCCTCAGGGCAGCGCTGCGCATCACGGGCGTGCGCGGCGGTCAGCGCGGGCCTTTCTCCCCGCCGGGACAAAGACGGCGCCAGTTCCCGCCCGGCGGGTCGGTCCTGTGGCAGGCGCCGCGCCTCAGCCCGCCCA
>JANPWX010000078.1:2665793-2709560 GCA_024734555.1 Trochalopteron elliotii | reverse complement strand
CCGCGGCCGTTGCAGGGGGCGTCGTGAGACCTGCCGAAAACAATGGGAACTTTCTCCTGCGCCAGCGGTGCCGCTGCCTCCGGCCTGCCCGGCCGTGCTGCCGTAGGAAGTGGATGTGCGGGGTTGGCGCGCTGCTGAGCCGCCTGTGCTTCGGCGATGACAGCTAATTTGCTTATTTTAGCAGAAACGAGCTGCTGGATGTAGAAGGAGAGTAGGTCGTGCGCACGGAAAATGCCTCTAAGGGACAAGTGTTGTCAGACTGACCACCATCACCATGGATGCTGTGAACCAGGTGTGTGATGCTTCGGCTGTTTTGCATATCTCCTTCATTAGAAGCTTGTAGAAACTGTTGTGAGGGTTGCGAATGTATATCATTAGTGTCAGCTCTAGGTGTAAAAAGTTTCTGAATTTTGGAAATTTTTTTTTGTGATCTTGAACTGTTCCCTCAAAATAATTTCAGGAAGAGAATATTTTGCATCCTGGATGTGGGATAATCCTCAGGCCACCACATGGGCATTGTATGCAGTGAGCAGAGGAAGGCAAGAACTTGTGTAAAACAACTGACTGTTTTGTTTCCAAAAAGTGCAGGTTCTCAGTTTTTTTTGTAAAATGGTGTTTCTGGTAATGAGTTGTGTTTGTTGTTTATATTTTTGCTCTGTCTTCTCTGGTGAACTCTGGTGAAATTGAAGATCTTAGACTCAGAGGAGAAAAACCTCACCAAGTCCTAGAACACTTCTTTGCATTCCATGCCTGAGTGATGTGAAAGGTGCTGTCAGTGGAAACTGTAATGAATATTCTGAAGGTTCAGCCAACCTTTTAGATGCTTCTGGTATTATTCTGCTTATTGTTATAATTGGCATTTTTAAAGGCAGTTTTGTTTCTTTTTGCCTTGTTACCGAGTTTATTTGGATGCTTTCAGTTACATTTCTGAAAGAAAGATGCTATTTGGATGCTTTCACTTTTGTTTTGAGAAGAAAGACATCAGTTTGGGGAATTAACAGATGAAAGTGTGAGCATAGTGACTTGGATTATGCCCCTTCAGTGAAATGTAATTTGAGAGTAGATATTGTTCCGTTAGTAGAAACATTTCTTTGTATTGATGATGAAATGATTTTGAGTTGTTCTAATGCCTTAAAGAAATGAAAATATTTTTCTTGTCTGACAAATTAAGAGTGACGTGTTAGGTCTGCTTCAGTTGTGTTATTCCTCTTGATGTCAGTAGGTGTTGTACATGCACATTAAAGGCTGTAAACGAACCAAAATATTTTGTTTTGAAGTGTAGGGAGTAGGCTAGTAGAATACAATATGTCATTGTGTTAGACATCCCCAAATGATTAGCTGATTTGTCATGGCTGTTATGTGTTTGTATGTATAATAGTGTATTATAGGACTAGGATAGTTGGGTGGAGTGTTTATTCTGTTGTCCTTTTTTACAGTGCCTTGTTTTCTGATGTTCTTTACAGCTAGAATTTATAAATAACCTTTTATCTTTTAGCCCAATGTTCCTGTCAAAATTTGATTAGTCTTTTTCACTTGCTGGCTCTAAGTAGTTCTGTACTATGCCTCAACTGGCCTTTATTAAAAACAAATTTCTTAGAGATCTCAGTGCTTCATTTAGGAATAAAAACCTTAAAATGGGGTTAAAATCAAACCAAATGGTTAAGGTGGGAGACAGTTTATGAAGTGCAAGGCTGGCTGTTTAGTCACTAAGAAATATGAAAGACCTAACTAATGATTTTGCAAACACATGCATCAAGAAATATTCTTATTCCTGTAAATTTGGGTTTCCCTCTGGGCAAAGATTAATTGCCATATCATATACAGCAATAGAGTGCTATTAATTTTCATGTACATAAATACTGCATATTGGAATGGCTAAAAATTCCGATTAATCAATGTTTTAGTTTCAATAGCTTTTGGAAAGAATATTATGTGGAATGATACCTCAGAAATAAAGTATTCTGTCAGCAGTTTATTTCAACCTGAAGAGTTTATTGACTGTAGAGTTCATGGTTAAAAATACTATGATAGGTTGTTTTTGGTGTATGCTATGCTTGTGCTTTTTTTCTGATCATTGCTACTTTAAATTTGGCTTCGGTGTTCAGGTGAATACTGGCAACATTGAAGTCATGGGTGCTGTGAAATATTTGGTAATGCTGGTAATACAGTATTTGGTAATGCTCTTTTGTCCATGTCATTTGATTTTAACAATGGGAGTCAAATAGATTGTTCTGAGGAATTATTTTAATTGAGGGACATTTCTAGTGAGTTAGTTCAGTTTTATATATTTATATGTTTCTGTGTTTGTTACATGTAGCTTTGAATGGACATTTTTAAGTGGTCAGAATGACAGCAAACTGTCAGAAGGTATCATGTCTGGAAAATTCAGTGTTGACTGTTTTTTAATTCAATATAAGTGAAAATTTTAAAATAAGTCTACTTTTACTGTAGATCTGGCTGTTCTTTTTAGCTAGTTTACTGTATATATGGAAAATTCCTAAATTACAGGAATCACCTGAGTGTTTTCTAATGGCTTATTATCCTTTTGTATATTTCAGTGCATCTATTGGAACCTGGTGATCCTCCGTTATTGCAGCAGCCTCTGCAAACATCAAAATCTGGTATCCAGCAAATCATTGAGTGTTTTCGATCAGGTAGGAAACCATACTTGACCCTTAAAAAGTTCATTACCTTGTTAAAAGAATTATGTTTATTCAATATATACAAATAACCAGCACCTGACTTTATGCATATTTACAAAATATTTGTAGATTTTTGGAATTAGATGTTTCTTTCAATAAGGGTTTTTATAGGAAGTAATGAAGATACAGATCTCGCTGTACAGTTTTCCTTCAAAAACCTTGAAAAATAAGTTTGTTGTTCTGCTTTGTGTCATTTCTGCTGCTATTATCACTGAGTTTATCATAAAACTCCTGAGGTAAAGAAAAAACTATATTGAATGTCTTAAATTGCTTTATCATATTACTTTAAAGGTGTTCCTTGATTGATTTTGGGAGTTGCAATACATAGCAGTGAACAGCTAAGTGTTTGGGGAGGCATGACAGGGATGATTGAAACCTTCAATGTGTTCAAGCTGTTTCTACACTTCTGATGTGTCAAACCAAACATTTCATTTTCACAACTCTTGGTCTTAAGTACTACTATCCATGTGTTTCTAGATTTTTTCACATAGAGCTTTTAAGTATATGAAATATGTATAAAAACACTGCTGCTGTGCAGTGAGATGCATGCCTGGTCTGAGTCTTGTAAAAAGACACAGTATTTAAGTTGTCCACTAGAGTTTCAATAACTTAATACAAAAACAGGATGTGAGATTATTCATTAGTACCCTTTTTTTAGTTTACTTGAAATTGCTTGAGGCCTCAGATATGTGACAGGTTTCTTTTGCTTGAAGCAGATTAATGGAATATCTTCTGGTAATAGCACAAGCTAGTTGCAGGTACATTGTCTCTGAGCTACTTCCAGATTGTCCTCACTGGCAGGTGTTAAATTGATAGCTACTTTTGTAGCATCAGGGAGGTTGGACAGAAGGCAAGAGGACTTAGACAAAGATTTTACTGCCTAATTTTGAACAAGCAACATTTCATTATGGAAAGAGAGTATTTGATTTTTGTGGTAAAGGAATAGAAATTTAAGACAGAGTATTGTACATAACTGTTTAAGTAATTTTATCAAAAGCTTCTGTCATTCAAAGCATTAAGAATAAAAAGTGAATTTGAATCTGTTTTCTTCTAAAAAGAAACTGCTTGCAAAAGGCATAAATTTAGGTATTTCTGATAGAGAGATGTTTATGACTGGTGTTCTCTACTGATTCCATGTGACTTTGATGTTATTCTAGCATCAACATTTACAAATATTAACAGAATTTGACAAGTTATCACCTGATTACCATCACAATATACAATTAGATGTAACTACAGAATAGAGAAGACTAAAGTAAGTCTTCTCCAGTAAGCTGGAAGCAGCATATACTGGCAGAATATTGACTTGTTGCCCCAGTCTGCAGTTGGTGAAGAGTAAGGAGATGATTTTGGTTTCCTCTGCCTGCTGTGTCCACAGAACGAGTTCATGTTTTAAAATTTTTTGCTGTTTCCAGAAATTTCTGAATGTCTACAGTTTAAATTGAAGGGACCAATTATTTTTCTTTATTCCCACCTCTGAAAAGTTTCACAGTTGCATAAGGGTGATTTGAAGCCAGAGTGACTACCATGTCATATAGTATGATGTCCAGTATACCATAAATCCTTTATTCTCATCTAGCAATTCTTAAATCCGGTAATTTGTATTGGAAAAAAAACCATTTCAGTCCTGAACAGGAAACTGAATACCAGTATAACAGGGGAGAGAATGAGGAACCTGTATGTCCCTTGACTGGGTAACAGTGGAGAATTATTTATTTTCTGAGACTGAAGTTTGTGGCTAGGGCATGCATGAACAGCATGGAATTTTATCTGCATGGAGCATCTTTAGTTTTGTTCAGCTGGATTTTCTTTATATGCAGAAATTCAAATATTGGTTGGTGAGATCTGAGTAAACAACTTGCTTTTGGGGGGAACTCTGTACAATTTTTATTTGTTCTTATATGCAAATATTTGTCCAGTAGTTCGTTTGTAAAAATGCAGGTCAAATGAAGGTGAGGTTAGTAAGACTCAAAGAAAGAGCAGTGGATATGGCTTGGGATGGGCAGAGGTAGCCTCAGGTGGTCAAGTTTAGATACCATTTTTTAGGGAATGAAGAAGACACTGTGCTTTGCTGAAAGTCAGATTTAAAAAACTTCGTAGTACTACTGTTGCACCACAAAATAAGTTTTCTTGGGAAGGACCACTTGTATTGAAGAACTGATGCCTGTTATGAAATTATTAATATTGAAAGATTTTATTTTAGAAAGTAGTTCTGCAATGTGACTCTGAGTTTGATCTTTGAAAGGAATTCTTAAGAGAAATGTGATGAAATGACAGAACACTTGATCTTGTAGTTCAGCTTGAAGAATGTCTTGCTGCTGCTGTTCCATAGGTGCTTGGATACTATTTATTCATGGTCCAGTTTAATTATATTTTTGCTTGTTTGATCAGTTTTGAGCAATTAAATTCTAAGAAAAATCAAGACAGATAAAGCAGCTGAATTTGGTTAGTTAGTGCTCCTTTCTAATTTGGGGTGGGTAAGCATCATTTAGGGCTAATTTTAGGCCTTACATTCATAATTTTCATGAGATGAGAAATGAAGGAATAAGTTTGAAGTGTAAAAAAATGACAGGAGCTAGAATACTTCAACAATGCTAGATCTAACTGTCTTTGTATACAATGCATAATAGTCTGGAAAGCTGGCATAATTTTATCACGCTCTCTGTGTTTTAATAGAGATCTTTCAGATTTAAGTTGTGTGTATTTTCCTTTCATCAGGCTGAAAATATGCCTACATTTCTACTATCTTGCCTAAGTGTCATCATCTTAGACTTGGGTCCGATATCTACATGTGGTAACATTTCTTGACCTGTTAGTTATTCTCTTTGGTCTATGTTATGCTTTTTTGCCTTACCAGGTGCCATTTCTATGTGAAATAGCTGTATGTGTCTTGTTTGCTTAGCACTGTAGGATAACCCTACAAAAGAAATACTACAGGCTTCTTTAAATGCTCTAGGTGCTTATTCTTTCCTATTGGGCAGTTGTATTGCAGCAACCAAGCACCATAGTAAGAACTCTTTCCTAATGTTAGGTGTTAGTTTTTATTGTAAATCTTTCTCTGTAAACTGTAAACTGTAATGTGTATAACCCTCAAGGGGTTTTTTTCATCCTAGTCGTGTCTTCACAGTGAAATTTGGAGCAGGTATCATGAACTTACAGTACAAATGAAGTAGCATTAACGAAAGATAAAATGCTGTTATAATTATTCATGGTCTAAAATGTTTCCACCTTCATGGGATGATGTGAGTTAAGAGCTGAACAAAAAGCCTTCCTTAAGTGTAATATTTCTTTTATTACAGGAACAAAACAGCTTAAACATATCTTGTTAAAAGATGTGGACACCATTTTTGAGTGTAAATTGTGCCGAAGTCTCTTCAGAGGATTACCAAATTTAATTACTCACAAAAAGTTTTATTGTCCTCCAAGTCTTCAGATGGATGATAGTAAGTCTTATTAATTTAAGTGTTTAATAAAGCTGTGTGAAGTTGAAAAACTTAACTTTCTTTACCATTTACAGAAACATACCTGAAATAAAAATGCAAAAAAAGAGATGGATCTAAATTTCTGTAGTAACATATGTAGATCATTTTTATGTTATTGAAGGAGGTACAGCAATGACTTTATATGAATTAACAACCAAAAGCCATGCCAATATCATCATTAGATAGCTAGTTTATACATCTAGCCTTTCAATTAAGTGTCACTCTTAACACTTTCTATTCCTTCTTCCCCTTTGTCTTTCCCATCTGTCCTTCACTGTGAAAGATACCAAAAGCATGTCAAAGGGCTGGGAGAACATTGGCTCTTACAGGGTGTTTCAGTTTTAGGCCATCATAGCTCTGATGGACTTTGGCTGCTCCTGTGAAGTGACCTGGGTCAATATCCTTGATGTTCTCCTGTACTGAGGAAGCTCTTACAGTGCTTGTGTCATGGATACAGTCTTTTGGTCTTAGTCAGTATGAAACACAAACTAAATGTTTACCCTTTTATTTAAGTATCTGTGCTTGAATAATGTTTACTCTTTTCCCCTGCTTCACTTCACTGTATGCTGCTTTAACATATTCTATGTGATCATGCCTAGCCCAACATCTTTGTTGTAGAAAATAAACTTTATTATTAAAAGAAGTAACTTAAATGGTGAGGAAAAAGCCAAGAACTTTATTTTTTATGGAAAAATAAATTTATTACAGTCTCATTCCAGTGATGATGTTTTGTTAATCTAAGTGAAGTTGGTGTCAGCTGAAATGAGAAGGTCAAAAGGCTGGTACTGTCACCTTCCTTATATAAGCTTGCTTGGCCAGCTGGAGAATCACAGAGCTTCTCTGTGAGAGGGGTTGACTTGTAGTTTCAAAGCAAGGTGAGAAGTGCGTGTGACTTTAGATGCAATAGTTTCTAAGCAAAGTAAGATTACTTTGTCTGAGGAAAGACTTCACGTCCAGCAGCTGGCATTCTTGCCTTCATTTAACTTTCTGATTAACTTGCATATGTTAATTAACATGCAAGTAACATACAAATAAAATAACTTTCACTGTTCACTATAAGAGGTGCAAATAAAAGGAATAATACTACACACTCTGAATTAGACTATATAAATATTTGTGCTTTATATAAAATTGAGTATAGTTATTGAACTAAGTGGGAGTTTTTTCACTAAATAAAAGATAGTGAACAAGAGGCAGGAATGAAAGTTCAGCACACCATGGTGAAAAATTTGTGCTCTCAGTGTAGTCACGAAGTAGTCTTAAAAGGTGCTATAAAATAGGAAGGACTTTTTACTCTTGGTAAAAACTATATAGATAGGCTCATTTGAAGATGACTGTAAAAGCTGTTAAAAATTCAGTGTTAAAAAATGGGTTTGGAGCAACAAAACAGCCTATTTTTTGTACTGACACTTTCCATGTATTGCTGAGTGTGTGGAAGGAATTCTGACTGTGGGTTTTTAATTAGCTGCTACCAGGACTCACATCTTTAAAATTATTCACAGTAATTTGAACTGTGTCATCTCAGTGCCTCACCTTTTTGCTGTAGGACCTCAGCTTCCTAGTTGTGCCATTGCAGATGCTTTGAGTGTCACACTGGGAACTAGAGCACTGAACTAATTTGGCATTTCAAAAGAGAGTATTACTGAGACCTGTAAAATATCATCTACTTATATCTTCATGCAATGCTCAGGTTACACAGATGTTTCATTCTTTGGTAAGGATTGTTCAGAATTCACAGGGAAGAGCTTATTTCCAGAATTAGGCTCCTTTATTGAGAGTGCCTGTGTCCCACAGTAGGAAAATCGGTTTTTAATGATACTTCAGGCTTAGTTGCGCACCTGCAGATCAAGCTCAGTCGAATGATGTTATTTTTGCAATTGATACTGTTTTTTAAAGACCAGCTTAATTCCAGTCATACAAATTTTTAATTCAGGTGGCTTTCACATTAGCACGCCAGGAGGGTTATTTCCGATATTGGCTTTTAATAAAAAGGCAACTTGTAATGATTACTCAAAGCCTTTGAGTATTCAGAGAGTACAAAAGAGGATTTGTGGAAATTTGGGGACTGAATTCACGTAGTGGTTAAAAGCTGCTTTGAAATTTAAATAATTGGAAATTACCAAATCATTAAAAAATACCTTTTCCTCTTTTCACAGACCTCCCAGATACAAAAGATAAGCAGAGTCAAGCCATAAATGACCTTCTTGAAGCAATCTATCCAAGGGTAGATAAGCAAGAATATATCATTACATTGGAACCTATAGAAACTAATCAAAATGCTGTATTTCAATATGTGTCAAGGACTGATAGCCCAGATGAGAACACAGAAAGTAGCCATACCCCTGACCAAGCTCCAGTACAGACGCAGGAACCCAGCACTGAGCAACCCAAGACTGTTTCAGCTCCAGCCCCAGTCCCATCTGGGGAGGCTGTAGAATTACCTCCTGCTGATCCTGTTACAAACAAAGTGATACCTACTCCTGAAGAACAGCCACCAGCAGCAAATCCTGACTTGGACTCTCTGGATAATTCTGATTATGGCCACCAGTTGATTTGTTGCCTCTGTAGGAAGGAATTTCATTCAAGACGCAGTGTACGCCGGCACATTCGAAAAGTACACAAAAAAAAGATGGAAGAGCTAAAGAAGTACATAGAAACAAAAAAGAAACTGAACCAGTGCTCTGCAAAAGGACGAAATAAGAATGTTCTTGTAACATTAGGTAGGAGTTGTCCTGTGTGTTATAAATCATTTGCCACAAAAGCCAATGTAAGAAGGCATTTTGATGAAGTTCATAGAGGATTAAGAAGGGATTCCATTACTCCTGATATAGCTACAAAGCCTGGGCAACCTTTGTTCTTGGATACAGTTTCTGCTAAAAAATCTTTTAAGACCAGAAAACAAAAGTCGTCTTCAAAGGCTGAATACAATTTAAGTGCATGCAAATGCCTTCTGTGCAAAAGAAAATATAGTTCACAAATAATGCTGAAAAGGCATATGCAAATCGTTCACAAGATAACTCTTTCTGGAAAGAACTCTAAAAGAGAGAAAGGACCCAACAATACTACCAATGGCACAGAAATAAAAGTTGAACCAGCAGATTCCATAGAACCTTCGCCCCCTTCCATTGCGCTTTCTCCACAGAATGAATTAAAGGGAACAAATCATTCAAATGAGAAAAAGAACACCCCATCAGCACAGAAAAATAAGGTTAAACAGGACCCTGAAAACCCTAAATCAACCAGTAAATCAACCAGTAAATCAACCTGCAAATCAACCACTAAATCAACCTCTAAATCAACCAATGCATCTGCTGCAGGTGGCCAGCAAAAAACCAGGAAGCCAAAACTTTCAGCTGGCTTTGACTTCAAGCAGCTTTACTGTAAACTCTGTAAGCGCCAATTTACTTCTAAACAGAATTTAACAAAGCACATTGAATTACACACCGACGGAAATAATATTTATGTTAAATACTACAGGTGTCCACTCTGCTCTTACGAAACGCGTCGCAAGCGTGATGTGATCAGACACATAACTGTGGTTCATAAAAAGTCGCCTCGCTACCTTGGGAAAATAACTGCAAGTTTAGAAATAAGAGCAATAAAGAAGCCAATTGATCTGGTTCTAAATAAGGTGACAAAAAGAGGCTCTCAGAGGGATGAAACAAAACAGATTGGTTCAAAACAGGATGTCACCTCTAATTCTCCCAATAAAAAGTATGAAGGAGCCGATGTTGGCATTGAAGTAAAAGTAACAAAAAACTTTTCTCTGCACCGATGCAATAAATGTGGGAAAGCATTTGCCAGAAAAGCTTTTCTAGAACATCATAAGAAAACCCACAAAGCAAACGTATCTCATTCACCTGAAGAAAGTAAAACCAAAGGCAGAAGTACAAGATCTAAAGCTGTTGTCTGGTGAGGAAAAAGAAAGTGTTTTGTCCTTTTTTTTTTTTTTTTTTTTTTTTTAAAAAAAAAGAAAACCCCAACAATACCACTGCATTTCTTTTGCTGTTGATGATTTATTGCCAAAAACATATTTTCCCATAGATTTTATGGTTTAGTGGCTTAAATGCAAAAGTAGATGTCAAATTTTTTTTTTTTAGCATTTTGGAAAGGAGTTTAAATTTGTCGTCATAGAAGGAGGGAATGTAGATTAAACTGTACTAAGTCAACTCTTTAAACTGTCTTAAGGCATCTCTTGTAGTCAAGCTAATATACGTACATTTTTAAAATAGTATTTTTTTAAAATTAACAATAATTTTGTTTGGTGTGAATAACTTAACTCATCTAATTAACTTTGCTGTGACCACTTGAAGTACTAAAAGTACTAAAGTAAAAGCTGATAACAGAAAAAATCTCTATGAACTTACTGGAATTAGCATTTGTGAATTTAAATTTTTATTTTAACGTGTATTGCCTACACACCGTCAACAAAAGTGCATAGAACAGACTTTTTAAATGTAATTTGGTTGCTTAGTCACTTTGATTTAAAATCATTATGGGTTAGGTGCCTGCAAATACTTCTGAAGTCATCAAGTTTAGAATTTCATTCTTTTAATGCCTATTTATATAAGCGCAGGTTTGGAGACTTGTGGTCATTTAATTTTTTAAATTGTTCAAATCTTATCAAAGTTTTTTGCTTTAAGCATCTATATGTATTGAAGTCTGGCCTAGAATTTTCTAAACTTCTGCTTACGTGGTACTCTGGGAATTTTTTACACTTGGAGGGGTTGTATTTGTAGTTACTCATTTCTCCATAGCCTTCATGTTAAAGGTGGCCTATTTTTAGAGGACCTTTTAAAAAAGAAAATATTTGTGTGCAGTCACTTTGTATTTTTCAAAATGACCAACTGATTGCTGAAGGTTGGGGATTGTACAAAAATATGATGGAGAGAGACTGTAGTGATACTTGTAGTGTTTAACATCCTTATCCAGAATCATCTTTCTAGCACATTTGGTAAAAAGAAAACTAAGTATATGTGCCTTGTTCAGTATTTCAGCTCTGAAATGCTATTTTCTGGGAGGTGATTTGATTTGAGTTCAGCTTTCACAGTGAATAACCACCTAGTTACGTTAAATTGTGATGTGGTGTTTTCGTGACTTACTAATAAATCCTGACCAAATTAGGCAGAACTTCAAAAATGAACTGAGTCAAACCCTGAATTATGCTGAATTCTAGAGGGGGAGTGACTTCTGCATTTTGAATAAGAATTAAAAATTTAACCTTATAAATTATTTATGTTGTGTAGTTTAAAACAGATTTATATGGGTAAACTCAAAGTATTAATTTATTCCCATTTCTCTTCAGATAGGTTCAAGTGATGTTCGGAAAGTTTGAAGTTCATTTGAATGAAAAAGACTTTAGTTTGTTGTTGGAACTGCTAATTCTTGATAATGGTACTAATAAGGAGAAAATACTTTCATAAGCTGTTTTTTTTTCTTATTATGTTAATAATCATTTTGACTGATTGTAGGACAGTACCACTTCCCAAAACACTGAAGCAGTTGAAGTGAAATGCACATGCTTCCAAATTAGCAGTTATCTCTATGCACTTGTAGTTTGATCCAGTATAGAACAAACTTCCTGAAATTGAAAAAGAGTATACCAGACACAAGTTAATGAACAGCAGCTTTGGAAGAAGGTGGTTTTTCCTCATTAAGGAAATCTTCAGAAAACTCAGCATGCATACTGGTCCTCCCTGGTAGTACTAATTGATGGACAGCTCAAACTTTGATGTGATATCCTACTTTGGTAAATGTTGTGTTATATACTGTTTTAAATTTATTACAAATGAATGTATAAGAGCAAACAATGTTGTGTTTATTGGCTGAATTCTACTAATTTTTAGTATTTGCCATAAATTCAGTTTGTTCATATTGACTGATTTCACAGTTCAAGGACATTCTGAATTTCACTGTGCTGAAGTTTCTTCAAAGACCTCCATTTTATTTCCATATATTGTTCATGGGAAAAATTTGTAAACATCTAGGAAGTTTACAAGAATATCCACATTCCTCTATTCTTTATTTTTTTTAAAAAAATTATACACAAGCACTTTAATGATAGTTGCAGTTTATATTTTCAGTTTATTTTTGAAAGATTGACACACTAATGTTAATATGAAGGTAGTGAATATTTGCTGGTGTATTATAGACAATCTGTGCACAACCACTTATAATTTTAGCTTATTTCATTAAATATTAATAAAAAAGGGAGGATAGTTTGGGAGAAACTCAAAATATATTTTCTCTCAAAATCATAAATGACCACTATGGGTAGCACTTGACTTTGTAATTGGAAAATGTTTTAGATACCTTTTTTTAACCTTTTAATCAAGATTGTAGTAAAACAGTTGCATGCCTACCATTATGACATTCTTGGCAGGTTTCATGCGATCATGGGTTTTGTCTTGGGGTTTTTTTTGTTGTTTAGGGTTTTTTGTTTGGTTTTTGTTTGTTTGTTTGTTTTTTATTTTTTACCTTTTAGAAAATATTTTGTTTAGTGATTTGTGTCAAATTGCTACAATTTGAAAGGTATTGTACATCAGAAGAAATACCACGTTTTTTATATCGGTTCACTCCCTTACTTAGGGAGGTGCCTCATGTTCATATATACTTTTTTTGTATAAATTATATCTAAATGTTGATCACAAGATCAGGAGTAAAAATGCTTTTATGGATAGAGAACTATTTGGCCCTGTTAGTGCATTGCACTAAAAACTACTGTGAATGGGAACTAAGATTGTAGCTTTGCTCAAAATGTTCTATATTGAATGTACATGCTTTTGTTTGGATAAATGTACTGTATTTGATGGAAAATAAAGCAGACTGGAAATGATTTTTAAGTAGGCATAAGCAAAAAGATGTTGTGTTTGTAAACTTGGGATATCTCACTCCACAATCGGAAATTACATTGTTTGCATTTTGTAAAGTTTTATTTGTTGATCATTGAAGCTAGTTGTTTGTAATATTCTGTTGTAATAAATGTTTTTTTCTTTTTAATTAAAAGTTTGGCACTTGTGGAGCGAACAACACTTCGTACTGGTGGTCAAGCCTTGTTGTATTTTTGGTAAACACTGCTCATACTGGCCTTTTGTTCCTTGTAAAGGAATCTCTTCCTTAACTGAGGAACTCTGGTTGTTACCCTTTTAGAACAAATTATTGAAGAAGATAGGCTATACTGAGGGTTTTTTTTTTACAAAAAGATAGGATTACCTAGTTTTCCATTGGGAAGAATACTGATGGCTGCTGTAGGTTCCTTGTTTTCATGGTTGGATATAAAAAGGAACTACCATAACCATTGTTTATTCTTTTATAAAAGAAGACTTTAGGCTATTAATGTAAGTGCATTTTAAGTCATGTTACTGAGTGCCTGCTGATTTAAGATTGAGAAATGAGCAGTTATTCTATCCCTATGTTTGCATTTTAATTTCCCAATTTATCCTTCTGGTTTCTGCTATCTGTTCTGGGTAAGTGTGTAATCTTCATCTTGAAATACATGAAGATGAAGTTACTCCTGTATGAAAGGTATGCTTTTTGCTCACCAGCACACTGGATATGAGTTTTTAATTAAGATGCAGTCTTGCATCACTGATGGGGCACATTGGTTTGGCTTATTTCACTTACACTAGCCAAAGACAAATGTAGCCTCTTTTAGTGGACCTTCAGAATTAATGTTGAGTCTTGTTGAAAGAGTTTTTTATTTGGAGTCCATGTCAGATACTTATCGTTACGATTCAGGATGGCTCCTGTAACAACACATAGAACTCTTGATTTCTTCAGAGAGCTTATGGCAAAGTTTATTGAAAGACAGATTCTTTTTAAACAGTGTTTTGGTACAATGAATAGGATTGGTCCTTTAGGGCACCACGTTTTTGTAAAATCTCTACACAGTACACACACAAGTTGGAAAAACACCAGGTGTCAGGAGGAGGATATCTACAAGGTTGTTTTGGATTCCTCCTTATAATTTCCCAGGCCAGACTGAGAGAGTTCTGTACTTGGCTTTCCCACAGGCTTCAAGCTTCTGCCTGGAGCCTAAGAATCCATGTTCTGACCACTGTCAGTTCCCACAAGATACTTTACAGAAAACTTTTGGGATGATCTAATCATTTTGGATGCAAGTCTGTCCTTTTTTTTTCTTTTTTTAAAGTGGTATGTGTCTTCTAATGCTAAGGCTTGAGGGGCTAGCTTTCAGGGACATAAACTCTTATTTACCAACAAGGGAATCTCACTTGTATGGTGGCACCAGGCTTGCTAAAGTCTAATATGCTGATGTGTGTCTCGGAATCATCTTTTCTTTAATTGTCTCTCAGCTGAGGTTGTTGGTCTTCCTGGTTGTATTTTTTTGGTCTTTATCTTTAGAGTGGTTTCTGGTTTTATGTTTTACATGTCTTTTCTGTCTAAAATGTTAAGCTTGAAGTCCTTGTAGTGCTTGGTTTCCTCAGTTTTGTAGGAGAATAAAGAAATCGAGCTTAGATAGTTTATGGTCATTGCCACCATTTGTTTTTGATTGAAGTCTCTTGGGATGAATTTAAATCTACCGTGTGAAGGCTTTGTGTAACTGGTTGGGTCCTTGAAGTACTTAGAAAATGAGGTTAGTTTTGAGTGGTGGCTGAAAGAACTGTGGGTAGATACCATCATTTCCCTATTATACATCATTCCCTTTTGCTGAACAGTGAAATACAACAGTTGGTTACCCAAAGGTAGAGCAGTGTGTTGTTTGGAGCATGACAGACCCTCAGTGATTTTATTAATGGAGAAGCTGTGGTGTTTGTACTAATGAGGAGACTTGCAAGAGGGACTTCTGGCTGGGTATGAAGGTTCTTTGCCCATCTTGAAAAGGGCATCAGAAGGGAACCTTTAGTTCCCTTTTCTAGGGAACTTGCTTCACAGTACACATCAGTTACAGTCTTAAAGTAGTAATTTCATAGAAACAAGGTGGAATGTAATTTGAAAAGCTAGTTGTTTGGGTTCATTCATTCCTTTGGGTATTATCAAGATACTGGTAACCTTAATAGAAATGTTGTATACTTGAAATAATGTCTCAAATTAGGAAACAGTATCATTGACTTTGAAAGATGTAGTGGGAAATGAAGATCATCACCTGAGCCTTTGATAGCACGTAGACCAAATACATTTTTCTGCAAAACAGATGAAACTATATATTGTTTCACTGCATTGCCAGGAACAGTACTGTCATGGTTGTTTCAAAGTCTGGATGGGTGAGGAGAGTTTGCTTTTTCATCTTGCTCTAATACTACTCTTTGAGAGTAGATTTGATGGTGTTTTTGCCTCAGTTATACATAGGATTGAGGTTCTCTGTGTCAATAATCCACTGCACTAAATTTGTTAGTATCTGATAATACTGGTATTTTTTGTTTTGATGCTTTCCTGCTGTTTCAGTCTGAGGCAACTCAGATGTGCCAGATCTGTGTTCTCAGCATAAGCCTTTCCAGTGCTAGCTGGTTCAGCTCTCTTGGCTGAGCTGGATTTGCTCTTTTACATTACTTATGTGCTTGAGCCTGAGAGTCAGTTCCTTTATTAGGGGGAAAACAGTCTGCTTTGATCATCTTCCACAGCTGCTGATGTTATCTGAAAGGGTTGAGTGGGCTCGGTGGCAGAGCAGAGACCAAAAAGCACAGTCCAGGGTTTGCAGCATATCTTATGTGTACATGTGCTTGCATTTTTTTCACTCTGTTGCTCAGATGTTTTCTTCTCCAGGATGTTGTGGTTTTACAGTTCTCAGCTTGTGACTTTCTGCAGCAGACAAAGAGATTGGTTTGAAGTTACTGTCTTGTGGCAAGGCAAGTAGGGTGAATCTTAGACTGAAACAGATGTGTAAATTGTAATCAGTTTCCTTCATAACATACATCTAAATTTCAACTGCTACTCACTCTTTGAAGAAACAACTACCTTGGAATGAACAGGCCTAAAATGGACACATCATCCTTTTGATGTGTAAAGATGCATTTTCCATTGAAAATACATTCATTATATTGACAGATAAGGACATCAGTAATTTGTCTCAGGTATAACAGTGGTAATATCTTTCCAAATTCAGTGAGACATTTCTCTGCATGGTGTCAAATTGGTTAGTAGATTAGGTGGTGGCTGGGTTGACAAGGCTTAGGATCGGGTGTCGGTGCTGTTTCAGAGTACTTGTTCCCATTAGTGTAAGTGAGGAAAACAAGGTGCATGACTTCGTTGACCTTGCTCAGAACTGAACAGATTGTGACTTTGGTCTTTTTTATTAAATCTCTGTCCATAAATATTACCATTTGCTTCCTCAAGGAACACTTGCATATGTGAACAAATTAGGCATTGTAAAAATGGTGTTTGACACTGAAAAGATGGAAGGGACTGGTTTTTTAAGTGTCAGTAATATCCTGAAGCTCGGGCTGGAATTGATTTAGTTTGTGTAAGTCACTGTTTTTGCAGTATAACGACATGCAAACACCTCATCAGTTGTATTCATCTAGCATTTGCTATTCTGAGTTACTGCTTAATTATCATTATTTCATTATTTTAACTTCAGAATTTGCTTTTCTGCCGTTCAAGTTGATGCTGGGGATATACCACTTTGAAGAGTTATTTTCAAATTTTTGTTTTCAGTAAGCTGTCTTTCAGTTTACAGTTACCTTATCTGGGTGCAGTGGTAGGGTGTTTACTTTCCTTGTCTTCTCTCCCTGTAAGTGTTAAGGCAAGTAACTGATCACAGCAGTGCAGAGTCAGGTGCTCAGTTATGTTTTGACTGAGACTATCAGAAATTTCGTCTCGGTGAAACTTACCAAGTAGTATGGAGGATGCCTTTGAAACTGAGTGCCTGCACAGCTGTGGACTGACCCACAATGGTTGGAAATGGCTAGCATTAGCCATTCTTGACTTCATATTAGCATTCTTGACTTCAAAACAAGCCTGGTAACAGACTAAGATACTTCTGCATCTTGAAGAGCAGAAAAAGCTGTTTTTATATCTTAGAGCTAATTTTCTCATCTTAGTAGATTGTTTCCCTACACAAGTATAATGCAGGGCAATGTAATCCAAAAGTAGTAGAATTCCTAATATATTTTTAAACATTTTTAGAGGGGTAAGGCTTAATATGTGAGCAAGGTTCTGTTAAAGAAGGAAAGGATAAAAATATGTCACTTTGATAGCTACATTAGCACAGCTACAAGACAATTTTCTTGTTCTTTCATAAAAAGCCTCTTCCCTTGTGGAATGTGCTTGCTGTCAGTTTTATATTTCCATTACTCACCTGTGTAGTTCCCAGTTCAATTTTTAATATTTTACTGTTTGGCTGTGGTTGAGTTATCCTGAATTATCCATGTGCTTATCCTGTTAGCTTATTTAAATCTAATTTTTGAAGTAGAATTTTTTGTTTCTCTTTTGAAAGCTGCTTTAAAAATGCTTTGCATTTGAATAGTGTTGGGTCAGTATTTTGGGGTTTTTTTCTGGAGGATGAGGTGATCTAAACACCACTGATTTTGGTTATGGAGTCTTCTAGAGGGTGATTTTGAAAAAGACAAGAAGAGATCCAGGCAGGAACAGTGTGGATCCTCTTATATTTATGCCTTTAAAAATAGATTAGATAAACAACTGCCAGAAGTAATATTTCTCTCCCTGCACTAGGCACCTGATAAATGGCTTGAGAACTTTAGGCCCTGTCCAGCTCTATTTTCTCACTATTTCTGTGTGCCTGAATTAGAAGTGAAGTTTATTTTTCTTTTTTTTTTTTAATTTTTTATTTTTTTTTCTTTTTCATTTTCAGTGTGGTGCTTTTGGATTGTTTTCTTCCTTGTCATTAAATTGTTGTTTGAAGAGGTTGAAGGTAACATGTAACTAAATTCAAATCATTATCAAATCCTGGTTTCTCTCCTGCTAAGGGGTTTGCTGTCTTTGGAGCAAAAAGTAATCAATCAATAATAAAAATTAATAAGAGTAACAAGGTAACTATGGCAAGACTCATGAAAGCACTTGAGGCTGGTGCTTTTGAACTGTCTTATACTAGGTGTATGTGAGAGTAACGGTAATTCAATTCCTACAGCATTCAATGCCTTAAAAAACGATTCTTGTATTTGCCTTGGTATAAAGAGTGAAATGCTTTGGGCAGGTGTTTTGTGTGTGGACAGGAGGGGCAGTAGGACTATAGTTATTATTGGGCTGTGACTGTACACTGCCATAGCGCCACGTCCTCTTCCCTGGACTAGGGAGATTTCGGAAGAGGAGTCAGAAGACCCTGAGCCTGGAAGAAATCTCACTTTTGGAGTGCAAGCGGAGCAGCGGAAAGAAAATATTTGTGTGGGGGCAGCTCAAGGTTGTTGAGGAATAAGGCTTTCCAGGTTTGCACGGGCTGCTGAGGAAGGGAGGCTGAATACCAGTAGGGGGTCAGTGCCAAGGAAACCCAACAATGCCTGGAGCACACCTTGGTCCTTTTCTGGGATGGAAGGGGTGAAGGCAAGTCACCCTGCGCCGTCTGAGCTGCTGCTGCTGTTCTGACTTTGGGAGGATGGCATGCAAATCGGTGGTTTCAGTTTGTACCGTAGCTGTTTTCAGTGTAGGCCTTTCCGCTGCTCCTGTTCCCCGTGCCCGCCTGCCGGGGCTGGGTGTGCGGGGCTGCGCGGGGCGGAGCTGCCGCCAGAGGGCAGCAGGGAGCTCGGCAGGGAGCGGGCACGGCTGGGGCGTGGCAGACCCGCCCGAGTTCAGAACGGCCTCGTCTGTCAGCGCAGCCTCAGGGGAAGGGGCGGGTGTTCAAAAAGGCAGGACAGGTTACTGCGGAAGGTTGGCCTTAGGCCTCTGACACAGGAATGAGTCATTAATGCGATCTCTGTAAGCAGCTCCTAGGTTGTGACATTTGAAATTCTTGAATGATGTTTGTAAGACTTAAGGTTTGCTTGATTGCACTTGCTCTTTGTCCCCAAGGCTGAGGAATAGCTGGGGACAATGCATTGTATCGAGGTTAGGTGTAATCTACCAAGATGCTCTCTCAAAATAACCACATCAAAAACCTGTGCAGCTCAACAGCACTTAAGAAGCTCCTTTTTTGTTACTTACTGCCTTACTGAATATCAAGAGAGGAATTGTCATTTTCTAATGTCTTTTACCTCCTCTAAGCTTCATGTAACTTACCTTTGTATTTAAAAAGCAAAATGTTGAACACAAAATTACCTCCATCTTTTAAAATGCAGAAACTTGATCTTGGGAATGGTGGAAGGCATATCATAAATATAAATTTCTGCATTGTTATGTTTTTTAGCGTCTGTTAACATGTTTTCAGACCTGGAATCCTATTCTATTCCCAGACTTACTGTGGAAAGGAGAAACATGGGTCATGTCTACAGATAGATACTGTCTCTTTTACTCTTTTGGTATAGATGACCACCTACTTTCAAATTAACACAGCTTCTGCCAAAAAACGGAGATTAATATTAACTGAAAAGCAGTTAGTGTGTTTTCCAAATGAGCATTTGTGTGGTTTTGCTGTTATTATTTTGGCTTGAGGTGGTGGTGGTTGTTGTTACTGCTGGGTTTTTTGTTTGTTTTTTTCTTTTTCAAAATGGAAAATATCTCACTATCTCATATTCTGACCAGTAACTTCAGGGAATACAATGCTCCGTTGGTAGCTATAATGAGGCATATATAGGTCAGTATATACAGGCATTTGCAGTACAGTGACTGTTCTGTGTCTTGGATGATGGCTAAAACCAGTAGTGCCAAATCAGAGCCCCTCTTTTTCACAGCTTCTAATTCTGCCTGTAAAGAAATGTGTGTATACTAATTAAAACATCTGCAGTGAGCTTGGTTATTCTGATTGTACACAGTCAAATCAGACCTCTTCAGGACATGCATGATTTAATGTGTAGGTGCTAATCTGTTGTCTGTGGACCCATTTACATGTGCAAACATTCTGTAACCCTTTGTGTCAGATTTTTTGGGTTCACGCAGTGCACAGTTTAATGTTTATGTGAAATTATGAGTTTGCTGCAAATGAGCTCTCTGCAGTGATTATATCTGCAATTCTGAACATCCAGAAGTCTTGAATGCCTAAACTGCACACCAAAACTTAGTACTGCATGGGTACTGTGAGAGTGCGTTGAATCAGTGAGGAGGCTGCCTCGCTCACTAGTGTCATGAAGACAGGTCCCACCTTCTCCTGTGCTGCTCCCTGGGGTGTTCCTGCTGTACCCCAGCTCTTCACAGCACCTGCAATTAATGCAATATCTTAGCCAGCTTCCTTGACACTGTGACCCTTTCCAAGGAAAAGGAAAGATGTGTTATTTGCTATTCCCAGGAATGCCTTTCCCCTTTTGGCCTTTCGTTTATGTCTGCTTGCAGACAGCCCCTTTCAACCAGGTCATATCTGTTGCCCTTTATAAGCTTGGAGGTGTGGCAAGTAGCTCAAGCTTCAGGTCCATAAAGAGTATGCTCCAGGCTCTGAAGAGTTTTAGATCATTCCATCCTCTTATCCATCCCTGCTTTGTCCCTGTACAGCTGTTGCAACTACAGCATACACCTAGCAACCAGATGTCTCTAACAGACATCTGACACCATAGGAAGGTGTTTGAGTTGCATCAATGCTAGATTAGTTTATTGTTTTCTCACTGCAGTCTATGTATTCTTAAGGTGAGTGAAATGCTACCAGTACCACCATGAACTTTGAGTCCTTTCTGTTCACTTGGGATTTGCAGATCTTTCTGTTTCAGCTGAAAACAGCAGTTTGAGTAGACTATCTATCTTACAGATAAGTGGTACCCTGCAATTTTTAACAAAGATGACACTATTCCATTAAATTCTGTTTTGTCTGAAGAGAAAAGAGTATTGATATGAGAATAGGCTCTTCTTTTAGGCCTATTGTTGTGATTCTGGTGATATCAGTTGTAGTATCAGTGAGGGCCAGAGAGAATCATTAGGGAGAAGCTGTTCATCCAACATACAGACTATTTTTGTCTGCAGAGGAGATGAACTAACAGGATGCTGCACCTGCCAGATTGACTGTCATGTTTTCATTGTCAGCTGGTCCACTAGATTAGTCACTGTCCTTAAGGAACTATTAGATTCTGATGATCCCTGAGAAGCTCTGTGGTGTCAGCTTTCCCTCCAGTCACTGAGAGCATATGAGCTGTGGTGAGGTGCCCAACAGCCCCTGTTTTTGGATGTGGTCTGTCATGGAACTACAGGCAGATAAATCCACCCCAGGTGTTTCAGGAGGTACACAACATGGTCGTCAATGTGGTTCACATTTGCATCTTTCCATCAAAATGGACTTTTAAGTAGATCTAACATGTAATGTAATGTCAGTGCTCATGACAGGACCTTTGACAAGTCTAGCAGTACATGTCAAAGGACCTTGGGATCCCCTGAGACTTTATGGCCTTCTAATGCATGCATACCTCCCTTTTTGACCTTTCCTGATCCTGTTGTAACTGCTTCAGATACATGCTGACTTTTGTGTGGACAGAAGTGAGCCAGTTAAGATGCATTGCAATTTGTCATATGGCAAAAGACCTGGTTGTATGAATAAGTTGAGACTTCCACCTCCATCAGATTGTGCTGGCATACAACTTGTTAGATACACTCAGTCAGAAATGTGCAACTTTTATGGCTTTTAAATAATGTTCCAGTGCTAGAAATCTGTGTGAGGAGATCATATGTTATAAACCCAATGTTACCCTAAGATAGGAGAGTCAAAGAGGATGATAATTTTGGCAGAGTTGTCCTGTAGTCTTTTTTCAGAAAGATGCCAAACAGCTACTCCCTATGAGACATAGCACTTACTGTGAATACTGATAGAGGGATAAATACTTGGCTAGAGATGTCAAGCATAAAGTTAGTGCCTTTTACATATGCCTTTTGTTATCATGATAATAATGTAAGGGTTTTAATTCAACTTAGATTTAAACCTTTCCTTGATTTTGTGCTTAGTATTCACTTTTGTCTTCATACATATGTAATTTAGATTTATGAGGGTGGAAAGGACCATTGTGATCAGGTAATCTGACCTGAGCAGAGTCCACAGACTTTTCCCTAAGCTTGTGCCTACTTTACAGTTATCCCCTCTGGCTGACTTCCAGCAGATTACTGAAAAAGATCTCCAGTTGCGATTTTAATATTAACCTTCTGTTGCTCATTCTCTCCTCTCTCCCCTCCTTTGGTTATATCCTCTCTTACCTGTCTCCTGCTCCTTTTGGCAATTTCTATCATGCTTCATGCAGATGGAGCCCCTTTAATCTTTAGTTAATTGCTTTCCTGTTCTTCTAATAAAGCCTGAAGACTCCTATTTCAGTAAGGAAAAAGGATTTTGTGTTAATTAGCCTCTGTGCATATGGTTAGAGAAAAAATACTAATGTTTTGGTGGGACAGTAGGAGTCTGGAATCTAATCTGTGCTGTATGTCAAGGATTCATGAAGCTGTTACATACCATAATTAATTTCAACTTTTATTTTTCATAGCAGGAGCTATGCTTTCATTATAACCTGAGAAATGAGAAGTAGTTTTTTAAAATAGTGACCCAGCTTTAGAAGAAACTGTGTTTTGATTTCTGATCCAATTATCTGCTTGATACCTAGTATCCCTGCCTGCTGAAATAATAAAAAAATTAAATATTTTAAATTATCACTTTTCTCCATGATAGTCACACATGGAGTCTGAAATGCTGCCTCTTGAACATATTTAAAGTTTACTGAGCTGTGATGAGGGAGGTATCTTGCCCAGCTGTCCTCCCATTTTATGTTTCAGTTACAAGCACATAGATTATCAGGACTCCTAAAGGTGGTCCTAAATTCCCTATCTAGTCAGCAAAAGTGGGTGGCTTTGACAGCTTTTAGAGAAATCGTCTTTGTCCTAAGTTTGGGCATTTAAGTCATCCACAAAGTACAGTCAGGCATTTTTCCAGACAGGCAACACAGCGATGCGCACTTGAGACATAATTTTACCAAGTGAAAATAGATGTTTAATTGGAGAACAAGACTACTTTGTGTAATGCACTGGAGTGGTGATTAGGCTTGATATTCTTATATGTTAGGAAAATAAGAGGCTTAGGTTTTCCTTGAAATAATTGTTCAGAGTCTCAGAAAAAACCCCAAGTTTTTGATGTAATCTTTTCCCATAAGTGGGAGCCAGTAAGTATTTCACAGGCAGGCTGGGTTTTTGAAGTGCACAAAAGTTGCTTATAAATGCTAGATCCTTATTTTGTCACTTAATTTACATAACCACCATATGGCAACAGTCCATCTATCACGTACTGGCTGTAACTAATTTTAACATTATTATTCATCTTTTTTCCAGCAACAGAAGGAAAGAACTTCTGCCGTTTGGAATTGTATGCATTACCTATCGTGTAGTGAAATGGTCTGTTCTTCCTTAGATAAAATGCAGTCTCATCATTGCAGAGCTGAAAACTGGAAAAGAGAACACACAGAACTGTAAAATAGGACTAATTCCTGAATTATTTCTCAGTCTTTAGAGACAATTTGTTTTGATTAAAGTTTCTCTGCTTACCCATTGGTAATGTGATGGAGATGATCTGTTGAGTAAAGTGGTGCAACTTGGGAATAGTTGTCTGAATAGGTGATTGATAATGGAGAAAAATGACTAAAGGCAGGAGAGATGTTGAGCTGAATATTCAGTCTGCCTCTTGGAAAGAGCAGAAGGGAACTGGCCAAGGTCTAGATTAGCTGACTGATCTATAAGATGTAGTTTCTTAGCCAAATCATTAAGCCTTGAAGGGTAGCTATTAATCATCCATAAAGGCTTTTGTGCCCTGTCTAGAGCATTGCTCAGGAGAAGCAGAGACAGCCCTGGCACACACACAGGGTATGGGAGAGGGGAGGCAGCTGCTCCAGACCAGGTACAGCCCTGTGTGCTGGTCTGGGGAAGGCAGAGTTATTTAACCTCTGAAAGAGGTCAGCTGGTCGTGATGAAGAGATTGCTTTTTAGGATGCAGGATGTTTGTTAACTCTTTTTCTGACAATATTTAGGCAAGCTGAGAATGATGGGGGTGCAAGGGAGATGTGGAGTCTATCTTTACTCTGTGGCAAGGTCAGTTGATTTTTTCGAGGAGGGTTTGTCTGGCCTTCTCTTCAGGCAGTTCATTCTTACATTTCATTATTCTTGCCAACAGAAAATTCTCTTGGCTTGAGGTGGACACCATGCTGTTAAAATCTAAGCCTGTTACTTTTTCCTTCTCCTGGATGAATGTAGGAAACTAACTGTTCAATCTCTCCCTGCAGCAGTGTTTATGTGCTTGAGGGCTGTTAGCATGTCATGTTTTAGTCCTAAGTTGTTTGGACTCAAAAATTCACTGCTCTGTGTTTCCTCCAGGGTTGTGTTTCCTGGAACTGTTCTTGCAACTCTCCTATGCGTTCCTTCCAGTTGGCCCACTTGAATTTTTACTTACTTACTTATTTTTGTATTGTGAGGACAAGGCAGTATCATAGCTGTGCCTTGCGGGGCAGAGGGCTTTTACAGATTTTGCATTCTGTATTCTGGCTCATGCATAATTCTGTTGGTACCTTAAGAAACCTCTTATAGCTTGGTGTTGACTTCTGTTGGCTTCTCTTTTATATCATTCAAAGTCCTTTTCTACACAACTGATTTCTTATTGGCTGTTTCCTGTTCTGTATTTATGTGGTTCATTTGCTCTGACAATATCTTGAACTTGTCCCTGTTGGGGACAAGTTTTCCCCAAGTTTTTCTGTTTTCCTTTCCCCAGATATTATTTTCTTCTTTTGTCCACAGTATTTTTTCCTTTGTAGTAGGTTCATTTCCTTCTAGGTTCTTTCCATCTGTAAATTTAATATGCACTCTCTGAATCATGGAGTAATACTGGAGTGTATTGCAGCCAGGACAGACCCCTGGTGAACCCCATGTGACACATCCTTCTGTTCTGATGCTTACTCATATATGGCAATGCTCTGGGAGAAAATGGAAACCTAGATTCCCAAATTGAGAATTTTTTGGCCACATGATTGTATTTTTACTTTCTCCTGGCTTTATGTATTGCATTTATGACATTCTCTCTACTTAGTTTTGGGAAATGTGTGTGCAGTAAGGACATCTAAAAGAATGCAGAAGTTGAAAACTGACTTGCTGTTGCCTGTTGTTCAGATCTGTTTGCAGAGGAAATATTGGCTGATATACCGGAAGAAAAGGAAAGAAAGACTGTGATGCTGTACTCCCCCAACTATAATGTCCTTTTTGATGTACAGTTTATCTCAGCTGGCAGCAGGTCTGCAAACTTAAATGAAGACAGACTTTGTGATTAAAGAAAAAGGCAGTTGTGACTTTTTTTTTGGTATAAACTAATTCTTTAAGTTGTACCAACAACAACTGTGTTTACCTTACAGCATTGGCCCATTCTAACTTTTGTTTTTCATGGGGAGATGAGAGGCATTAGAAACTACTTTTTTTACTTTGAATTTCCAGGTGCTGAGGGTTAAGGAGGAGTTGAGCATTTATGGCATCATCTTATTTTTTTTTTAATACAATTTTTCAAGAAAGACGACGACTTCTGATGTGTGAGGTGTGTTTTTTACCATTTCCAATTGCAGTGGAACATTTTTCTCCGTCTTTTGTCACTTGTCTTGGGTGTTCTTATGTCATCTCATGAGAGCAATAGCTGTCTCATTGCTCTGGGGCTCACAAGAATCACAAGAACTTGATTGACTCAGTTTAGGATGACGGACTTGCCTGGACAATGGGAAGGAAAGACCATCTTTGTAGTTCTGTTACTCTGTATTTTTCTTTTGCTGCCAGCTATGTCATGATTTCCAGCTTTCCTTTATCCTTCATTTCACTTTTGACTGCTCTTTGCTTTTCCTCTTCATTCTCTTTTGTTTTTTCTCTTTTGCACCTGTCTTCCCTGCAGGAGGACATTTGGTGTGTGGGGAAGTGAGGAGGCCTGTTACCAGTCAAAATATCTTGTATTTTTCCACTCCTTTCCTTCTTTCACACTTCCTGCTCCACTTCTGACAGCAGTGAAGCTTCCCAGTGTGAAAGTGTCCCTCCTTGCTCTCATGGTGGGGACAGCACTAAGGGCAGTCATCTTTCCATCCCTGATGGGACTCTGCATCAGGCCATCTTTTTTTATATTATGTTGTATTCTAATTAAATTAGACTAACATTGATGATTTTTGTTTTTTTTTAATTTCAAACAAGGCAAAGTTTATTTGAATAAAAGCTAGAAAATTAAGTTTCTAGATTGAGCAAACTTAGAACTCTTAAGAAAGGCAAACAGGAAGTTTAAAAATCCCAACAATTTCTATTCTTTTGGGTGAGTCCTTGCTTTAGCTGATTCAGTAACTTCCTGAGTTATAGCAAACTCTATCCAGGCTCCTCATGCCTGGGAAGTTCTTTTTGTTCTTCCCTGAGCTAGCAGGCTCCTTGGTGCTCCTTGGCCTGTTCTCTTCCCATGCAATGATTTCATTGCTTCATCTGTTGCCTTAAGCATCCCGTAATCACAATAAGCATATCTCCAAAGATGTTCTTAAATTCTGGCTGATACTGTGTTTTCAAAAGAAAGTAACAAGAACTTAGAAGCAGTAAATAGAAAAGAATCTGTCCCACAGCATTTGAGCAAGAGGGATTGTGTTGAGCATTGGTGAGTGCATGGGGAAAGAGTAGATGAGCAGGACATGTGTGGTTACAGTTGTTTTGTTAGAAGGAAACTCTTGATAAGATAAATGTAAAGCAGGATTCTGAATATCGTTACTCATCTGGGATTTTGGTAGAGGAACTTCACAGTTTAATCAGAATATGATTTTATTTAAGTGTCCCTAGTGACTATGATATCATTATTTATTTAGGCCAGTGCCCACACTTAGCTGTCCACTTTCCATACATTCAGGAAAAGACAGTCCCTGGCCTGAGAAATTGAAGTCTAAGGCTGGAGAGATGTGAAAATATACAGATTAGCTACATTTGTTAAATTCCTAATAAATCAGGAAGATGATTGCTTATCTGATACTAATGAAAAAAATGCTTATGATTGATCTATATGATCTAAGAAGAGGGGTTTTTACCTAGATTAAGAAAGTTTTTTTTTTTTTTATATACTGTAATACAGTTTCACAATTTAATCTGTATTTACTTACAGGTCTGCTTTCCTGAAAAATGGGCTATGCAAAGAATCGCAATGTGTGAAAATGTATATCTTAATCTGAAGCTCTAAGTAAAACCATTATTGCTATGAATTTAAGAGGAACAATTTATCAGGCAGGTGTGATATTTTAAAAAAGCTAAGGTTGCAGTTCCACTTGCAGGAAGATTGACTGGGCAGGAAGGAAAAGTAAGGGACTGGTGATCTGTATGGGTGATCTTTCTTGTGATGTCAAGTGTTCAGTGATTGGAGAGCAGGTTGTGTTTTGATTCTCTTTCCTTTTTAGTTCTCAATACTTCAGATTTTAGCTTGTCCTCTGCTCCCCCAGAAACATTACTGAGTTGTGAACTAAAATAATTTTGCCCATTGGGTCCTGTTCAGACAAGCTTCCCTATAATCTGATTTATTACCATTAAAAAATCTGCTAATCTTTTTTTCTTTTTTTAGCACTTGCATAGAAAGGTTAGATGCTTTGCCTGCACTATGGTAGGTGGTATGGCTGTGCTTGTTTCACAATATCTCCTTCTGTGCACATCATCTCTTGTCTTCACTGAGTGCTTCACACTGCAGACCATGGCCCTTTACCTCCCTGTCAGACCCTTTGGTAAGTGATGCTCATTCTTGTAAACATGTATTGGTTACAGAAGGCAGCTGCCTGACCACAGCAGTGACTTGAGTGCTGCTTTTTTTCTTTTTCTGTGCTCATAGGCTTAAACCCAGGAGCTGTGAGGACCTCTTGCACATTACAAGCTGCAGGACATCCCTGCAGAAATTCAGTATTGAGTCCCATGCTTGTAACTGAGCTGCAAGCATGCCCCCTAGGAAAGTATGTCATCTGAGAAGCTGCAAAAACTTACTGGTTTACAGTAATCCCAGTTTAGTTGTTCCAGTGGGTAATAAATGTTCCCTTAATTTTAATCCTTTGGCTAGTGATTTTCATGTTAGGTTTTGCTGTGCTTCTGTTGGTCTAATAAGCTAAGAAAACATACAAACCCTTGTTTTCAAACTGTATTTTTAAGAAATGCGACTCTGGAACCTTATTGTGGTTTGTTTATAACATTTCTTGGCTTTCTATATTCTTAAATACTGACATTGGACTCAGGTTCTAATATCTTAATTACAATCTCAGCTGACAAGGTATGGATTTTCAGAAATTCTCTCTCCCAAAACAGAATAGAAAGGGAAGACATTGACAATTTCTATAACTATAGGCTCAAAATTAATCCTACAGCAAACTTGAGACATTTCATTACAGTTTGACTTTTAATAGGTTTTATTTTTAAAAATTTTAGTATGATGTGATGTCACCAAAGAAGCAAAAAGCATATTAAATTTAAAACCAAATCATGTATATTTGAAAAACACAAGGTAAGTGTCATGAATATCAAAACATCATCTTCTTTTCTAAAATTCTTTTCTTATTCAAACTTCATCTCTGATAATGTTGAATTTTCTGATGAATATCAGGAAAACATCCCAATTAGCTCGTATCAATTCGACAGTTGTACTTGTAACAGATTCATTCATATTTACACATCTGAAGATCATACTATCCCTCATAATCACACAGTCATGTTGTGAGCTTTTTTTTCACTGGCTGTTTCCCTTAAATGAGAGTTCTTCTCTAAGTCATTGAGTTACAGGATGCAGCTCTTCCAGATCTGGATGTTTGACCTATATTCTTTGTTTGAAGGAAACTAGCACTTCAAGAACCAAAGCCTCTGTGTAGAACTGACCCATTCTTGTCACTTCTGGCCTGCTGCTGGAGTTTGTACACTAGTTGCAGCGATTCTTTTGTATTTAATTCAATAATAAAGGTATTTCTTACAGTTGAGCCAAGAATAGAAACTCTGTGCAACACCATTTGATATATTTCTGTTTAGAAATGCATAAACCCACTTTGTATTCAAGAATCTGCAAGTGGGTGATGAACTAGATACTCATATGGAATTTTTTCATCTTATTTTTCTTAGATCTCTATACTTGTTTTTAAACAGAAGGTTCTTCACCATGAT
Source organism: Trochalopteron elliotii (assembly GCA_024734555.1). NCBI lineage: Eukaryota > Metazoa > Chordata > Aves > Passeriformes > Leiothrichidae > Trochalopteron > Trochalopteron elliotii. The sequence continues at coordinate 2,680,270 of JANPWX010000078.1, read as the reverse complement.
GTAAAATATTTTGTCAAAGCCTCTTATGTCAGTATAATTTACTGTATCACCTAAACTTCTGATGTCTTGCAGTAATGGTATTTGTGTGACCAAGCCTGTTTTATATAATTCTTACTGAATTACCTTAATTATGCTACCATACTCATGGCAAATGGCATCCCTATCAGCCCTCCATCATTTTGTGAGCAATCAATACCAGTCTATCCCTTTAGGTCATCCCTTTTAACTTTCTTAATACCTAATTAGCTTTTTGCCATTTTTTTCTTCTTTCCACATTATACCAATATTTCTTAAAAATCAATGTTAATCTTCTCCCCAACTTTCTTGTTTTTTGAATACACTCAAGGACGAGGCTCTTCTAGCTCCTGTGAAATGCTGGGGCTGCCTGAACTATTCACATATCCTATTCTCAGATGCTGGGAGGCTATTTGAGCCTAAAGCTGTGTTACACCTGGACATACCCAATGGGGAAAGGTGTTTCAGGTGAAACTTTATACTCGTTTGACTGTAATTTGGAGAAACAGGTTAGACTGTAACCTCTGTAAAGTCTTAGAGTGGTCTTGGTGAGACCTTACATGTTTGCCTCTCATGTTTGGTGGCACATTGATCAGAAGGGTAAAGCAGCATGAAAGGTGTGGTAAGTCCCTGAGCATGGCCCCAAGCTGGGAAACAGGAACTGTCCTGTGTCCCAGCTCCCTCTGCCATGCCTGTTCTGTGGGACTTTGTGTACCTTGCAGGTAAACTTGCTGCTTCCTTTTCTGAAAAACAAGGGATGCCATCTGTGCTTATTTGTTATATATCAAATAGCTGAAACATTTGTAAATAATTTTGCAAACAATTTTACAGTGTAAAAACTGTATGTCTACCTCTTCAGTATGGTCAGGCTTCTGAGCTACAGCCCACTACCTCAGCTGTGGTAAGAAAATAGGGAAAACATACTGTCACTAAATGTGTGTGCATGCTTGGAGAACCTGGCTGAGGATTCTTTCACAACAAAGGCATGCAGACAGTAAGGGAGAGGAATTTGCCTTACTTTGAGTAAAAGTAAAAAAGTAAACTTTTTGCTACGTTGCAGCCTTGTATTTGGTTTGACCCACTGCAGCAAGGACCTTTGCTGTGGTAAGTCAAGGTATACTCACTGTCACTTACAATTTGAGATTGGTAAGAAGATGACACTAAAAAGACAAGTAGCTGATGGCCCTATTAGACTCAGGTATGAGAATGGACATGTTAATATGTAAAAGCCAAACATGTACAGCACAAAGTCAGGACATGGCAGAAATATGCAATCATTTTCCAATTTTCTTACTGTTTTTATGAGCCATACATATACAGACTTCTTAATCTCCTCTGGCCTGAGGAACTGGACTCGTGACTTGTAAAAACTACAAACAAGAAAGTCTGTTAAGTAAAACAAACCCATTTTAGTCACAAGTATCTGAATTATTCATAGCATCATTTATTGCACATGACAGAAAGTATGACTGACCAGATAAAGATTGTATGCTATGCTTTGGACTATGTAATGCTATGCTTTGGACTTCAGAATGTGCATAAAATGTTGGCTTTTACAATGCCCAGGATTTAAATGTTCAGATCTTCAAATGTCCAGTATTCCTGAAGCACATGGGATTAAATTATTATTTTAGTAAACTGATCCCCTTGAAGACAACAGAAAAAAAAGGCCTTAGGATAGTTGGCCAAGTTCCTATTGATTTCCAGCTGGCAAGTTTATATCATCTTCTTCCTGCTTACATAATGCAGTCACTAAAAAATAATGTCTTGCTTTCTATTTTATGATTGAATTTGATTTCTCTGAGAGTCTGTTGTAGCAAATGTGTGCAATATCAGCCTTTGTGACATAAAAAAAATTCCAATTTTCTATGCATAAAATTGGATATAATTTCATCTTTGACTTCACTACATCGCTAATACATATCTTTGAAAGAAATGTGAGATCCTTTTGATACTTGGAGGGCAATAGTATGCAAAGCTATCATTGTCACATACTATTTCAACCTGTATTATTATACTCTACTCTTCCATAGCCCATTTTGTATCAACTCTGGAACTGTGTGTGTCATCTGGCTTGGGAATATATTTGCTGTGACTACACTTGCCATGGGGTTTGCCAAGCTAAACAAAAATTGGCAAAAGCCTTCTCCATCCTGTGTCCAAAACAAACAGCCTGCTGTGGTAAGCATTTAGTCATGTCATTGTTTAGATGCTTATTTCACTTATAAATCTCATTGGGTGGGCTTTCACTCTAAAACCAGTGGATTTTCTCAGAAAGACCCATAAACAGATTTCTCTGTCCATACAGCTGTAATGTATGGTCTGATTGACTTTAAAAAGAGAGTGAAATTGGAGGCAGCCACATCTCACTTTATTCCCACTTGCCACAGGCTTCACAATGTGCAGCTGCAGAACTGGGTCTGTGCTTTGGTGTGGGATGTTTTCCATAACCTTCCATGGACCTCTTATACCTGTGGCACTCACCCAGGAGGCAGAGACATGCTCTCCTCCCCCTGAGGGACTTGAGGTTCACAGCCCCTCTGCTGTAGCAAAGCACTGTAGCCATGGGGCAGCATGAAGTCTCAGCAGCCTCCTAAGGATTTAGCCATGAAGAGGCAGGATGCAGTGGAATGGGGAGAGTAGGGTTCTCACTGATGTTCAGGAGTCTTCTTGCCGCTGAGTGACCTATCCCAAGTTATGGAAGGAACTGAGGTATTCTGACTAATTCTGACTCTGAATTTCATTCTGTAAGTCAGCCTAAAAGTTGGGTGTTGGCACCTTTAAATCTTTCATTGTCTCTAACCCAAAAAGGTAGAAAAAAATACCTGAACTGTTCTTCTATACTTCTAATGATTTCATACGTATCTTTGCAATTGTTCACCCTGTAATGTTGATGGGTAAATGTCAGCGCTGACAGCTCTTGTGATTTGGACCATAACTCTTGTGAAATATGTGACCATTTGTAAAGACCTGGAAGGTGGATGAAAACCAGGATGCACTAAGATTCCATTAAAAAAATAAAATAAAAATAATTTTTTCTTTAGTTGGTATAAAAACCTTGAGAATTTGTCTTCACTGGAAAGCCGAGGCCCAGAAGATAAATATGACTTCAAGTGTAATAAATGACCAACATTCCTAATTTCAGCTAATACAACTCTGAGCCCTGACGTGACTTTTTTGATTGAATTGTAGCTGCAGAACTGAACCTGGCAGAGTTATAGAACAGTCTGCTGAACATTAGAAGCGGTAAATGGATGGTGTGGGTATCAGACTGATCAGGCTCGAAAACAAGAAATCTCTCAGGTCATTCCAGAATAGATCAATTATTCATTCACCTGGCATTACAGATCACTTAATCATATATAAACTACTGTCTGGAAAACTTTTAAATGAGGCTTTATTACAAGCCTAAAAGGCCTGTTAACTTTTTCAACACTAAGCGAATATTTCAGGGTGATTTTTGCAAGGAGTCAACATCCACAGAAAAGTTTTCTGCTTCTCCCCACACAATTTTACATAATTTTCACTTCATACTTTTTTCTACTGAAGAATTATTGTGTTACATGGCACATGCAGGCACTGTGATATCAAATACAATGCACCAGGATGTAATAGTTTTGTTAGTACCAAGTATGTCCTCAATAGCTGCTGATGACTGCATAACTTTTAAATTAAAAAAATTGTTATACCCCTCTAGTCTTTATGCCAGCAAGTAGTACCAGCCGATTAAAACATGTTCTTTTAGCAAAGCCATTTCTCAAGGCAAGGTTGTTAATGGATGCAAATGTAATAACCTCGGGCTTAAGTTTTTAATAAGTTGCATGTGTTCTAAATACTCATTGAAGGCAATGCTATTTTGAAGGGGTGATTGTTAAAGAAAAAATCTTTAAGCAAACATCAAATGTATGAGTAAAAAAACCCTGAATGTCTCTATTAGCTGTTCATTTAATCCCAAAATTAAAATTGGCTCCACTGAGAATGAGCTTTAAAAATTACCTACATTATCCAAATTAACTTCTCTGGAGATTTTAAATTTAATTGTAAAAGCACATTATTATTTGGCAAATAGCAGATTTTTTTTTTTTTTTTTTTTTAGCAAATGTGTATATATTTTAGTCTTAACTTCTTTTCAGTCAATTAAACTCTTTTCATGGCTGATGTGATAACTTTATATATTTCAGTTCAGAAGCAGAAGCATTTCAGAATCCCAGCGAGGTGTGCTTGGGTCAAATGTTCCTCCTCAAGGCTGCAGTTATGAGTGTTAATCATTAAAATTCTTTTTATCCAGTAGCTAGTTCATGTGATACAGCTGTATTGCACTGAGAAACCTGGTTCCAAACAGACCCCCTTCTGGAAAGCTTCTAAAGAATATGGGTGTGTTGTACACCAGCTTGCTTTAATTTCAGATTCCTCTCTGGAAGGTGTTGTGCAAGACTTTCATGGCCCCTGTGGGGTTGCAGGAAGAAATGCTCATGTGCTGAATTAGGGCAAAATCCTGTTTCCAATTAAGTTTTGTGTTGGTATTTCCTTTCCCCAGAGTATGTGAGGCTGCAGAGCTCTTCTATTTCAGCTGTGTGAGTACCAATATATCTGTGCTGACAGTGATCTAGATTAGGCAGAGGCTGGATTTAGGTGGAAGTGGTGAGATAAGATGCCCACACTGGCACAGACACTTATGGCTGTGTAATCAGAGCACACACAGCCCACCTGTGCAGTGGCAGCCCCAGTGCCCACTGAGTCCCTCTTGCTGGACAGTCCCTCTCCCTGCACTGAGAGGATGGGTGTGCCCCGTTTATGGTCCTGGGTTGTGGTGTGAGACTCTGTTTTCCTCTTCCTTCCCAAGCTCCTGGAGGAGAGACAGCCCTTTCACACGGGGAGGCAGAGAGCAGGAGCACCTGAGCTGTCTGTTCTGACGTTATGGAGGGGGACACTGAGGGCAGTGAGGTCTAATCTAAAGCTAATGCCCCCCTTGTTAGTCTCCTGAGATTCCCTCTGTAGTGAAGGGAGAGACACTGTGACATCTATAAATCCATTTACCATCTTTCTTAAGTCACCTATTTCAGGATGAAGAAGACTGTCCTCTGGAGAGGACTATTTCTCTTCCTGGTTTTTTAAAAAAGCTCAGGGTTACTATTAAATGCCTAATCCAATGGGACAGATGAATCTTGGCTCCTGAACTTCCTGGAGGATCACTGTCAAGCTCCAAAACTTGTCACAGATCATGGTGCACTATTCAGCTTAATTGATAAATACATTTAGCATCTCATCACCCGTGACCTGCAAACCCCAGCCTGGAAACCACTGGTGTAACCAACACATGCTAGTTAGATGTTGTAAAACCAGTTATTTTGTAATATGGACAAGCTGTTTCAATGTGTGCTAAAGCTACTGAAGTTTATTTTTGTTCATTGCTTCATGTGTTTGAAATTTCAAACAAGAGTCTGTGCTAAAGGTTTAAAAGCTCATAAGTAATTAAGATACATTAACATGTTTACCATATTTTAATCCAATCTTACTGCATTTTAAAATGAGCATGAAGCATTGCATGTTGCAGTGCTTATTTTGTAGAAGTGTAACTTCAGATTTCAGTGAGTACAGATTACGCTTATACTGGAATACAGTGCAACTGCAGGAAAGAAAAGTAATTTTTAAATCTTTGACTTGTAAATTCATTGAAATAATATGATTAATAGTGTCTCTGTTGATCAACAAACCAGTGTTTTTATAAACCACTATGTACTGTTTATATGTTTTTCCCCCGATATCAGGAAATAGAAGTGGCAGAAGTGATTTGCAGCCATTTCTTCTGTGGGCTCTCATCCAACACTTAGCAATAGGGCTTATGTGGATCTATCCTCACAAAAAAATTATTGATATTTTAAAACATCTTTTTTTTTTCTTTTTTTTTGTTTTTCTGATTTAGAATGAGTGCAAGATTTTAAATTTTTCTGTGAAGCAAAAATAATGAAAAGAGATGTTAGGGACACCTCAATATATAATTATTACAGGATAAAATATTTCTCCTAGCCTGAAACTGATTTAAATCTTCATTATTTTCTCAATGTTTATGCAGCATTTCTGCAACTGAAGGGAACTGGGGCATTATCACTACAGCCTCCTGAGCTACTTGAGCAAAAGACAGAATATCACCCTCAGTCAGCACATCTGTTTGGGCTCTTTCTTGGACACTAAAAACTCTCTTCCTTGAACTTTGCCCCAGTGGGTGTTTTTTGACCTGAAGCAGGAAACTGCACAAGAGAGGGAGAAAAGATGCGTAGAACAAGTCATTTAGCACAACAGGAGCAGATCTTTGGGATGGATGGGCACTAAGGCCCTGTGTCCACACTGTCCTTGCTCCAGGGGTGTCACCTGGGACTAGGACTGGTCTGGTGATGAGGTCTGGCTGCCCAGTGGACCTGGGGCATGGCTTGTATTTTGGCTTCATCCGAGGGTGTGGGTGATCCTCTTGGTTTGGTCCAAGACAGCTCTGTGGTCCAATCTGAGCGGTGTGAGCAGTGGTGGAAAAAAGGCTCAAATCAAAATAACAGTCCTAAGCTAAGATGCAAATATAGACAAGTGCAATGAAACCCATCCTGGAGCATGTTTGAAGTTAGGGCAGTTTCTTGATGTCAGGGAGTGCTGGTTTCAATCACTGGGTGCAAGGAGTCAGGAACAGGATGCCTTCATTGCTTCTGTCATGGCAAATGAATAGCATAGCTACAGGACTGGAGTTCCCATCAGTTTCTCCTCTTACATAATTCTAGCCCTTTATTTGCAAATTTCCCTTTTTAAAGTGTTGAATACAAACTAAAAAACCAAAACAACAAACAACCCAAACCAACAAAATCAATAACAAAGCAATGCAATAGCACTTAGGGTAAAAAATATAATGAAGAAGAAATATTTTTTGTCTGATCCTCATTTATTTTATGTTTATGTCATTCGTTGCTTATTTCATCTTACTTCAAATGTTCCAGCATTTCTAATTTAGTCTGCCAAATAAGATTTAGATTATGGACTTTCCAACTAGATCATCCTCAGTCTAAATACAGAGATACTATGTTCCCAGAAGAATGTTTTATTTCTTGAAAGTTCTTGGCTGGATATTTGAATTAATTCTTCTGCTGAGGGAAGGGGCTTCAGTTTGAGTTCAAAAGCTTTTTCCTGAATTTTACCTGTTTTATTGGGCAATGGGCACACGTATTTTTGTAGTAACACTCTTGTGGGCATTGAGAGTTAATATTGACGGGAGACACAAAGCAACATGGGAGAAGCAGCTAGAGACATTAATAAATACACAAAATTTTTGTCAAGTTTTACAAACATAGTTGCTGTAGTAGTTGTATTTCACACTGAAACAGCTCTATGGCATTCCTGAGTTGCCCAACAAGACCAATGAATAGCATTTAAGAATTGGAAATGCTTCTGCTGCAGAAACATCATCAGCGTCTGGTACAATAATCACCTAATTATACCATTAGTGATTACCTGTCTTCAGGTCAGAGTTGAAGCAATGAAGCACAGGAAAATAAATCATTAACCTTAATACCAATGACATGACTAAGTGGCTTTTAGATATCTTAGGTTATTTTTTAAGACAAGAAAATGCCATTATTGTAAGAGTACATTGCAATTGGTCTTTCTTGACTGAACTACTAGCATTCACAGTTTTGTACTTTACTTACAGTTTAAACAATGAAGGTTTTTATTAAGATGACCTGATCATTGACGAATGAAGGCAATTCCCAAATTAGAAATGCAGAGCAGAGCACTGGATGAATGTTGTGTCACTGTACACTTAATCTTCCTCCCAACAACACTAAGAGGAAGTTTGTTGTTTCACAACAAACAATAGGGAGTTTGTTTGTTGCACAGAACCTACAGCAAATACAATTGCAAACAAGTTTTCTGATCCTCCAGTGTATTAAAAAAGTTCCACTTTATAAACACCAGATAGAATAGTGTATGTTATTTACAGCTGTTAACTATTAAATGAAGTGTGAAACTTCCCCATGGAACATGCCATACATCATGCTAGCCTTTAATTAGTTAAAAGGTCTAGCTCTCTTAGAGCTTCAGTGCAGTGTCAGCTCTGGCCCTCAGGGCAATACTGGGACAGTTTCAAGACTGTAACCTCAATCTGGCATGGGCTATATTTATCTGAACAAGTCACATGGGCCATCACAAGTCTATAAAGCAAAATATTTGGTGCTGATGAGTTGATGTCCACATCACACGTGGATCACCTCAGATTAGCTCTAGCTTGGTCTGCCAGTGATTGTAACGCTTTGGGTGCAGTCCTGGAGCACAATTTCAGCCTCTGCATTTCCTTGAGAGGAATCCAGTCCATAAGCCCTTAGAGTGCTCTGTTACATTAACCAAAGCACATCATAAGAAGGGACAACTGGAAGGTTTACTTCAAAAGTGTGCTCATGATGAAGAGTTCATGTTAACATGAACTCCCCCACAAAGAACCATATGGATGTAAAAAGTCATCATGTGTGAATCTTGCAGAACAGCTTAACTACATCTTATTCATGTAAAGATCAGCAAAAAACTGAACTCTAACTTTTTCTCACAGGCAATTAATTAAAATGATTGCTTAATTTTGTACCAATTAAGTTTAGGAAAAAAATGCAGAATTGTTTCCTTATAAATGTATAACTTCTTAATAAATAATTTTTTTTGCTAAATATTTTCCACTTTTAAATACTTGGCAGAGAGTTGATTGACTTCTTAAGACCATTTTGAATATTTGTCAGCAACTCACTGTGGGAAGGGTAGAGGAAGGGCTCATTAATGCTGGAGCATTAGCTATCACCAGAACAGGCACAATGAGAAGCGAGTCATGAACTGGTGGTGTGTGCTCTCAGACCTGAGCCTGACCTGTTGTCTGACTGCACCTTCCCATGCTCCAGTGACGGATATTCCTCGCCTCACTTTGATCATCTACACTGCAGACATTTGCATCTGAGCCAGTTGTTTAGACTCTCTTTATAGTTCATGGAGAGAAAAAGACACTTCTGAGGCATGATTTACATGTTCTAGTTAGATGTCTATGCTAATATCAGGTGACTCACTGCCTGGAAAGGAGCTATTTCTTTCAATTTTCATATTTTTCTTTTACACAGGGAACCTAGAGAAATGTTTTAAATACAGAAGTTTACATCTTAGATGTTTGAGAACCTCTCCTGAAGACCTGTGTATTTCGCCCAAGAAAAGTCACCTTTGAGAACTGAAAAATATATTTACATGATTCTTACAGAACAATTTCAAGAGGAATTAGCTAATAGGGCATGCTCATATGCTTATTCTAATGGATCTGGGCACATGAAGTGACATCATAATGTACCTAAAATCAACCTTGTGAATTTACATATCTACTCAGAGAATAACTTCAGGCCAAATGCTGGGGTGGATACATATCTGCTGCCTGTATGGACACTGTATGGAAGCTGTGGTTTTAGGGGAATTCTCAGAGCCTCATCAAAAAACCTCTCCCTGCTCCCTGCTGCATGAGGGTCGGTCTTGCAACATTTAAACTTACAATCATTTTAAAAAAGGATTTTTTTGCTTCACGTGAGTCTTCATGATTTTGATGATTCCTAAAGCTAAAATTCTGTTGCTTCAGCAACAAGCCATGAAAAGAAATGGCTATGCAAAATAATGCCTTGGAGTCTAGACAATGGATTATTGGTTTGTTTTCTGGTTGTCTAATAGGCAGTATTAAAAGTAGAATCAAAGTTTACTTTATATCAAGCCTTGAGGGTTTTTTTTTTTTTTTGGGGGGGGTTTGTTTTTAATCTAGGGAGTACACAGAGATTTTGTACACTTAGTTTAGAAAACAGTCTTCTGCCAGATTCTGCTGTCCACAAAAATGATAGGAATACCAGAATTGAAGATTAGCTATTTCCATGCATTGCTAACTGAGAGGATTTTGCCAAAAGCCAATGAGGTGGCTGGAACAAGGCAGAGCCTGATCAGCTCCACTTGCCTTTTGGCAAATGACATTGTATGCAAACAACTTATTTGGAAGGGTATATAAATATTTTTTTTACAGGTATGTAAAATAGCTATATCCATCTGCTGTCATTTAAGAGAAAATGTTATGGCGCACATGTTGAAAAGGTAATGTGGCTTGGCTTTCTTATTTATAAACCTTTTTTGTACCTCACCTCAAAGATGTCAGCATTTCAAAGGCTGATGAAGTAATCACTATATATAGCTTTTTATCAGTTTTTGTAAAGTGGCTCAGTGAAAGGCACTCTTAAACTTATTTCATGTTTCCTTTACTGAAGGACAAAATGAAAGACTAGGGGTTTAGAGGCAGCTGCACTTAGTACCTCTATACACACTTTATCAATGTAAAACCATACAATCATTATACTAGAAGACATGCTAGTGGAGACTGTCCCCATTATAACAGCATAAGAATGGATAACTCCCTTTGGGGGTGTTGTAATTTTTAGTTAATTAGCATCGTCTCTTCTCTTTAGGAAATGTTTTGCTTCACAACCCTCACTGCTGACTTCAGTATCCTGGCTGGTGTGGGAGAGTATTTTGCAGTCTCATCATCTACTTGTATTTTGGAAACACTGTGTTTGATTCATAAATATACTATATCCTCCACTTAAATGTAGTGTCTGTCCACCATTTTTGACCTCCCGATCTGTCTCCTTCACATTTCAATCACGAGGCAAATTCTTATACTGTGCATTAAGAAAATCTGTCAAGTTTTATGACATGTTTGGGATAGATGTGTCACTGTCATCCTCTAGCTCTGTGCAGAAAAAGGAGATGTAAGAGAATATGACACAAGACTGACCAGTATATAAATAAGAGCCAGGAGCCCTACTTTGCTCCCATGGCTTTGGCAGCCAGTGGTCAACTCAGACATGATGCAATGGTGTGACCCTGGGTGAGGCTGCTGAGGAGACAGCTTTTTGGGAAAGCTGTAAGAAATCTCCTTTGGGCTCCCCAGAGCTTTTTTAAGCTCTGATATTCCTTCTTTGCCCTTCTTGAAGCTGTTTCAGCCATGCTTGTGCCTTGCCATGTACCCCTCTAATGAAGATTCTGATCTTCCAGGTTGGCTTCCTGTCCTGGCCTCAGACTTGCCTCAGCATTGTGACTTGTCTAGCAATCTCTGGGATGTGCTGACTTTGGTTGCTGCCACCAAACCTGCTCTGCTCTGCTCCATAGTTTGGCTGTGGTGGGACTTAGTGTTCTGGTGTTTCAAAGGTTTCAAAAACCCATTTACCAAACAGTGTTCCTGTGCTGCTCCTTCGAGCAGAACAATGGTTTCCAGCTGCTAAATCTTCTAGCATACTGGAGTTTGTTAGACAGATTTGGAAATTAGGAACTTAAAATATTCCTATTCTGGAAATATCTTGCCTGGAAACCAGGCTGCTTTTCCTGCCTGATGGCTATCTTTGCTTTTAAAGTTTAAGCTTTTACATCTCCTGTTCGCTGCTAAAACATTTATGTGAAATAAGCCACAGTTGGGGCCTTCTAAAGGTATGTTCTATTTAACAGATAGTTGCACACTTTCTTTGGCCTCCAGATAATGCTTTCTGAAATAGTTACTGATGTGAAATGCCTTTTCTCCACCTTTACTTTTTTCTCCACATAATAAAATTTGTAAAAAAATTAGTCTTAAAGAAGTGCACTCAAAGCACCCAAGTTTCAAGTTCTTTTTTTTAATGATTATGTTTCTTGAAAAATTCAAACACACTTTTTCAGTAGCACCTTGTAACTCAGAACCCAGTAGTATCCACTATCACTTTAATGGAAGTCAATGGCTTTGTGGGTCTTTATTCTTTAATGGCTATTAATCAGCAGGCTTTTTTCTTTTTTCTCTTGAATAATCAGCAGTGATTATTCAAGAGGTTTTATTGCCTTTGTGGGTTTAATTCCCATGTTTGAATAACTCAGAAAGTCATTTCTCACCTAAGTAACAACAAAACCTCATCCAGAACTCAGAGTGTGTTACTTCACACCATTTCAAAGTTTAAAAAAACCCAGCTCCATTTGAATGTCATTAAAAACTGTACTGGTGATTGTGGTTATGGAAGGGCATCATTGGAACATGAGTTACTTTGCCAAAATCACTGCTTGGATACACAGAGGTACAACATCTTCTGTGGAAGAGAAAAAGAGGCACAGAGATTGACTGGTGTATTTGGTATTGCTTGGCTTTAAAGAGATGTTTATGGTAAGCATCTATTCCAGGCAGTAGTTAAACCTGCAGCCTCTCAGGATGTGCCTCTATGATCCATTTTAGTATGGCCCTCCCAGTCTCGTAACATGTCAGATGCAGCCTGTGACAGTCAGGAGTTCACAAATAAAAAAAAGTAATTTAAGATCTCCTTTATGACAGCTTGTTCTCCAGAACTGGATTTCTTGCCTTCCAAGTTACTTGTGCAGGTAGTAGTTGTCACCAGACCTGACATTAGGTTTCTGTACAAACTGACATTAGCTACTGTTGGGTTTGAATCAGAACAAATTCTGCTCAGAGAATCATGGACATGTTTTGCCTCTCTTCTGTGTCATTTGTCCTCACAGAATGGCCATTTTCATGTGAAGCTTCTTATTATCTTCCCTTGCCCCCAATTAATTTTATCTGTTTGTGTTTAGTTAAAACACAGCAAACTTCAGTTATGCATTTATTTATCATATTCCCACCAAAAAGTCACTGAGGTACTCACTGTAAATATATATGTAAAAGATATACCCTCAATGCCCTCAAAATGGGGCTATAGAAAAGATGTGGCTAGAAGAAATAGGGGGAGGCATCAGGTTACATTCAGGTTGGGGGTGAAGCTGGAAGCACATTGGAAGTTTCTGTATCCTAGTCTTTTGATCTCAGCCTGCTTCTCCAGCTGCAAGATTCACATAAGAGTTCAGGCATCACCTGTGCCCTCAGGACATCACTTGGTTTTGCTTTGCTGAACTTTCTGTTAAGCTGCTGGAAAGGCAAAATATAAATGCAGTTGGAAATTTGTCTATCCAACACTGATGATAACTCATGCATAGCTAATTCTCCTGATGGGAGTAAAGAAGGATATCTGCTTTAAAATGGAATTTTGTTCATGGTTCAACATCAGGACATAGACCCACCTATATTTCTGAGATAGATCATTGAAACAACATCTCCTCCATCTTCTGTCATGGAAGGCGTTGAGAAAAAACAAATGCAAACATTAGATAATATATCCTGCCTAAGACCTGGCGGTTTTCCCAATGCCATTTTGCAATTGTAAAAGACCTTTTCCATAAGAGAAGTTACAGGCTTGAACGACTCATCGAGCATTGTCTGAGTCCCGTAGTTTGCCCGGGGCAGACCTTTAACATAAACACAAGCAGCAGCACACAACAAAGATTATCATGGAAGCATTGATTGGGCATATTTGAGCACTCTTGGAATTCCTCCTTCCAGCAATGATGTTCTAGGTAAGTGAGACAGCCCTGGGCTAAGCAAAGAAAAACATTATTCCTTTTACGGAAAGTAGTTCAGACTAGCGTGAAATGGGAGGATGGAAAGGATCTGGTTGATGTCAGGAGCCTGACGAATCGGCCATCCTGCCCATGGGGTTTGGAGCCGCGTCCTGCTGCCGGGGCCGAGCCGTGCGGGGCCGGTGCCGCGGATGCAGTTGCGGGCAGCGCCCTCGAGGTGGAACCTTCTCACCGAGGCTGAGCGAACGCTCCCGGGCGGGCGGTGCGGCCCCGCCGGGGCTGCGCTCCCGGGGCCGGCCCGGGCGCTCCCGCCTGGCGCCGTGGGGCATCCCTGTGCAATACTTCTGTGGTGGGCAGAGCCTTTAAGAGCGGAGCAAACTTCCGGCGAGGTGCTCCCGGCTGTGTCCCTTACCCTCCGGGATGGCCCTGGCTCCGCGCTGCCGAAACCTCCCTGGTGTCGGGGGATAAACGGGAACTTGGCCACCTGGCATCCGAGCTGCGAGCCAAAACCGGGGAGAGGATAAAGAGCGTCGGGAATGTTACCCTGTGTCATCGATCCTATGGCGGGGGACACGACTCCGTCGCCCGCGAAAGGCGGGAAAGGGATGGAAGCTCCGCACTCTGGGGGAGACCGCATTAAACAGACTCAGCCCTCGCCGGTGACACCCTCATTGTCTCCCTCCTCGCTCCCGCTCCCCCACCGCCACAGCCTCAGCCTTTACTGGCTTCCTCTGCTCAGAAATCCCGCGGCACGCGTTTGCCGGGCACCGCGCCCCGGGCGGAGCGGGTGTGCCGGGGAGGGCGGTGCCGACCGCGGGCGGGCGGGCCCGGAGCCTCAGCCCGCAACCAGCTGGGGATTCACGTGGAGCCGTGCCGTGCCCTGTCGTGCCCTGCCCTCTGCTGTCCTGTCCTGCCGCGGAGCGTCTCCTCCTTCAGCACCAAGAACAGCTACAAGTGTACAGCTACAGGACAACAGCTACAGCCCCGCCGAGCCGGGCCTATCTCGGGCT
>JANPWX010000078.1:2604198-2660862 GCA_024734555.1 Trochalopteron elliotii | reverse complement strand
AAGCCGGTGCGTGGCCGGCGGTCGGCTCCCGGCGGTGCGCGCCGGAGGCAGCGGAGAGGGGCGGAGGGCAGAGAGCGGCGTGCGGTGCGGAGCGCTGTGCGGGGCGCCGGGCGCGGTGCTGTGCGCGGGGCCCTGCCCAGTGCGCGGGGTGCGGTGCAGGGATCGCGGAGTTAGCTGCGGGGCGCGGTGCGGAGGGCGCGGGTGCGGTTCGCGGAGCGCTGCTCGGAACGCACGGGCGCGCCATGCGCCCGGTACGGACAGCGGCATACGGAGAGCGGGATGAGGAGCGGTGCTCGCCCGGGTCACTCGCCCGGGGAACTCGCCCGCTCGCTGAGGTCGGGCGTGAACACAGTGGGGGACTTTCCTGCAGGGTGCCCCGGGACGATTTCGGCGGGTGGCTGCGTTTCTGGGGGCAGAGCCGTTCTTGCAGAGCACCGGACTGCACCAGCAGCGCCTGCTCTGGACACAGCTGTGCGGACTGGGGAGCGACAGTCCTAGTGGGAAGGGGGTCAAATGAAAGCAGAAACAACAGGGAAAGCTCTCCTAGGGTGTCTGGGAAAATCTTGATCATAATTTGGTAGACCAGAGGTGAAACCTCTTTTGAAGGTGTTAATACTGATGAGGTTCATTAAGTTTTGAGTCCAACCAAGGACAGAGGAAGATATTCAAGGTAGTTTCATTTTAAAAAAATTGCAAGCTCCTCTTAGTCTCACCCCAGTAGAAGGACCTGTGCTGCAACTTGTTTCGTTAATGGATATTTGCAGGGTAGGAAGTGAAGGCAGCTGTTTTTGGGTATTTGAAATGGGGCTGATCAGGTTGAGGGTAGATAACAGACTGCACAGGGAAGAAATAGTTCCTGTGAACGAGATGCTGAGAGTGATTCGTCTTGAAGTCCTGATTATTGTGTAAAGGTTACCTCTGTGGCAGGGGCACAGCAAACCATTACAGAAGAGCCGAGGTAGATAAGACTACTCACATCAGTGAAGGATTCTCTTGCAAGTTAGGAGTTGCAATGTCAAGGCCAAAGGTTCTCCAAATTCCCTTTTGTTGTCAGCAAAACCTATTAATCTTCTATACGTGTTGGGCTACTGTGTGCAGGTGGCAACACTTTACCTGTTCTGTGTGGAAATTCAGCTATTTGCTCGTTGTGGAATGCTGACCAGGAGAAAGAGGCTACTTTTGTGAACATTGAAATGAACGTTAGCAAGGGAATTCTTTCATAGTTCAGAGGTGTCAGTAATAAAACATCAAAATAATCAAATTTTTTCTTTCCTCCTCAGAACTTAATAATGGAAATTGCCATTGTTTTGTTTTCATTCAGTAAAACTGGATCAGTTTTGTATTGACTGGACAATCTGATATTTTGTGAATGAGTTTTCACTCTTAGAACTTCTCATATTCTCATTTACAGAATATTTGCTTTATTTTATCTTAGTGCAGTTGCAACCATGCTTTAAATACAATAACAGATTCGTTCTTTTGGCTCAAACAAAATTTTTAACATTTTTTCGGATGTATTTTTTCCCCTTACTTGATAGCTTGTTTTGTCCCTCAGTAAAGGGTTCATATATGTCTGTCTAGCAATGTCAGCTGTAAAATGTCCATCCTCCCTTTGCTGTAGAGAGTACTCCTTGCTCCTGCTGCTGTCTGTAAATGTGAGATTTTTAAAAACTGTACTTCCTGATGAACATACTGAATCTTTCTACATGTTTTCGTGTAAACTTCAGTGCCAGCCAAAGATGGCTCTTTCAGGAACCTCGTTAACAAATTAGAAACATTTCCTATGTTTATTTAAGTATTTATCTGTCACTCGGCTCATTATTTGGACCTTTTCATTAACATAAAGAGGTTCTATAATGAGCCTGTCTTTTAGTGCAATGAGTCTGTGGTTGGAGTAATGACTGGTCTGGGTTCATTCTGATGCACTGGTTCTGGCAGTGTGGTACAAAAATACTCAACCTTGAGTACCAAATATCTGATAAAGCTGAATGATTTTATGAAGGAAGTAATTTCAGAACCAGACACTACATGCAGAAGTTTCCATCACCCCTGTCTTGCAGTACTCCGCCTCCTTAGGTTTAAAAATAAATATATATTCTAGCAGAACAAGTGGAGGTTTGTGCTGTAATACTGACTTTAAAAATAGCAGTATGTTCTGATAATGCCAGATATTTTTAATGAAATAAACCCAAGAGAAGCGTGTATTACAAGGTGACTGGAAGAAACGCTTTGTGGTGCACTTACTCTCGAGTTGTGCTAGGGAAATATATGAATTTCTTCTCTGAACTCAAGTTTCTAGTGAACACCAGCTACTACAGTGGGGAACCTGGTAAATCAAGAATATATGTGCATTAATTCAAACTTTTATGGTCATTTGGAAAAGGACAGCATTTTACTTGAAATGAAATCTCTGCACATGAGAAAAGTTCATTCAGGCTTTATAGCCCAGAGGCCTATGCTTTTTCACTAAAATTCATTGATAAAAATGGAATTAATTTAGATCATATGCTTTCTGCTTAGCTACACAGACTTGAAATGTTCTGTAAAAGGTAATGTTAATCAATATATAAAAAGCAGTGTGCCATGAATAAATTAGGCAGTATAATAGAAGCTTTTATTTCTTAGGTAACATTAAAAAAAGTCTAAAAGGTCTTAAATTTTTAAAAAGAACGCTTTAAAGTTTTATTTCTGTTTTATAGACAAGCAGTGGACACTTGCAGCTAAGAAACATACTTCTTCAGGAAACCATACAAGCTGAGGCAAAGCAATTAATGCTTATGAAGACTATAATGTTGAGAAATGCTAATTGCCGATTCATTTGATTTCCAGTCAGTTCCAGATAAAGTATCAGACTGATGACCTTGGGCTCACTGTAGCTTCTCTATTGTTAGAATTTGGGTTGCAATAGCTGAATTCATCACTATTTGTTTGCATGAACACTGACACTTGGTTTAATTTCTGGGCATTTTTTGGCTGTAAGGAATTAACCTGCAGCTGAGAAAGAGAAAAAGCAGCATTTTTTTCTTTCAGGAATGTTTTCCCTTTTTCAGTGGTACTTTCTTGTTCTCCATATAGTGTTAAATAAGAGTAGTCTTATCTTTTATTCCCTTAGTTAATTTCTCCCTGTATGGTTTGTACATACATGCATGGACTAATGAGTTCATTGTGGAACCATAAAGCAAATTGCCTCCATACCTATTTTAGGTCTACTCTTTACCATTTTGAACCCCTAACTGTGTTTTTTCTACTGTGGCAATCAAAACAACAGATAATCGTGGCTAGTTAGTAGTTCAGTCTTTTCTCTATAGTGTGGACCGTATGAGAAACATCCCATGGGCCTGGGTCAAATCACACTGTAGTGTGAGTTGAGTTGTTCAGTTTGTGAATGACTCTGAGTTTGGCTGACAGGGCTGAAGCCTAGGCAGCTTTGTAACCAGTGTGCCTAAAAAGAGCCAAGGGAGAACGATGGGATTATCACAAAACAGCACAGATTTTGTATCACTCTGAAAGCAAAACTAAATGCCAAGAGGCATGGGAAGCCCTGTGTGCTGTTCTCAATTGCAGTGATTTTATTCATGCCCATCAAATGTTTCATTTTCAACTGGTTCTAATACCTGATCACAGTGAGATGGTTTCGCATTCAGTAAAAGACTTTCCATTGTGATTTTTTTTCTCAGGTCTTCAAATAGCCATCATTTGAACACTCTACTTCAACTTTTGTGAGCTTAGTGTTTTCATGTAAGGAAAACATGACAAAATTAATGTAAGAAGAGAATTATCAATTTAAAGCATTATCAAAGTGCATTTTGAGTTTTGTTACCACATGATATATAAAAGTTTTGTGGTTTTGTCTGTAGTTGTTTCCTAGTGTGACCGTATTTTTGGTAGGAACCAGTCAGATCACTAAGGACAAAGTAGATATTTACAGACGAGCCTGATGCCTGGGTTTTCTGTACCGGCAGTGATATAGACACTTGTTAAGTGTGATCAATTTCCTAGTAAGTCAAACTTTTGTAAAGATAAGGATAAAGGTGGATTGTACCCTAGGATGTCCACTGCTCTCCATAGCCTGTAACAGATGTTTTGAAGACTGGTTCACATGCAATTGCCCACAGTGTGTCTGTCTTGTATCAGGTAAAATTACTTCTCCTTTTCTTCTCCTCAGAAGTTTAAAAATTTATTCAGGCATGTATAACTTTGTTAAGAATTGAAATAGATAAATGCTTTCACTTGAGAATCAAAGTGTGGGCAATTTGGAGATATTTATAACAGTCAGTCAGGTGTTCAGATATGTAGGCTGAAATCCTCATCTCATTAAAATCAGTGGGATCTCTCCAAATGTCAGTGCAGACACAACATTGTTCCTATTTAATGTGGTCCAAATGCAAGCAGAAAATAGAGACCTTGTTTATGTTAAACCTCAGCTCAAGTCAAATGTTGGAAAAGGAATGTTGGATGTTCAGCTGGTTTCCAAACATAATATATTGTGCTCTTTTTACCTGAGAAATCAGCTTCCTTTTCATAAAAATAATTTAGTGTTAGACATGATCTTGAAGGAGATTTAGATATATAGTTAGCCCCCTGCCAAAGTGAATTCTATTGGAAAAATAATCAGTCTAACATCCAAATGAATTGAATGTGCTTGTACTGCACTGGCTGAAGGGTGTACTTAAATTCAGGCACCCTGATTACTCCATTGTCATAAATGAGACCTCTCCAGGAGTGAGAGTGTAAGTGGTTATTGCACTTCTGTAGGCTGGAGCAGAATAATAAAGTTGAATAGAATAATGCAGGAAAACAGGAAATACAATGTATTGTGGATCAGGTCTGTTTCTGGGTGTCACACAACACAAAGGTAAATATGAGTTACTGTTCAGAATCTGAACACCAAGCTAAGTTTAGTTCCCCTGATTCGGCTGTTGCTCTGCTGGCATCATCAATTTCCTGGCTTATAGTATAGTGCAGCCAGGTGTTCAGATTCACTGAAGGCCAAGATTTGCTAACTTAAAGAACATTGAAAGTAAAACCTAGGTGATGTAACTGCTATTCAAAAGTAAATACACTGTGTGACAGGTATAAAACTACTGAAGTAAACGGTATTTCTCACTGTTTTTTAAAATTATTTTTTATTTTTTTTCAGAAGTACCTCAGCTGTAGGGCAAAATACAAGGACATAAGCTACTGACCTCCTTTTAGCATCAGGACCAGACATACTACCCTACTCCTCACCACCAGTTAAGAGCAATTGAAAAACCGCCTCAGAAAAGCTGGTCAACCCGTTCCATCAGTGGACATCTTTTGTGAAACACATTTTATGTACTTCTGCTGAGATCTTTTTTCTACCTACCTGCCACATGGTTCTATATTACTCATTGGGCACTGATGGTAGCCCCCAGAAAGTGCAGTTTCAAATGGTCAGCCTCATCCTTTAGCAAGAAGAAAACCTGGATACTGGATAGCAACAACGTCTTCAGAGAAAATGGTATACGAGAGCAAACGACTGGTTTCCTGCCATTGTTTCTTCCTGTTAACAGCCAAATTCTACTGGATACTCACTCTGATGCAAAGAACTCACGGCCAGGAATATGCCCACTCCATTCGACTGGATGGGGACATCATCTTGGGAGGACTGTTCCCCGTTCATGCCAAAGGGGATAGAGGGGTGCCTTGTGGGGAGCTCAAGAAGGAGAAGGGGATCCACAGACTAGAGGCAATGCTGTATGCAGTTGACCAGATTAATAAAGACCCTGATCTTCTTGCCAATATCACCTTAGGTGTCCGTATCCTTGACACGTGTTCCAGGGACACTTATGCATTGGAGCAGTCCTTAACATTTGTGCAAGCACTGATAGAAAAAGATGGTTCAGACGTGAAGTGTGCAAATGGTGACCCACCGATTTTCACTAAGCCAGACAAGATATCAGGTGTGATTGGTGCTGCAGCAAGTTCTGTGTCCATTATGGTTGCAAATATTTTAAGACTCTTTAAGGTAAGTAATGTTTCCTATATTTTTTTAAAATTTCAAGAACAGTGAAATAAGTGAAGTGGCTGTGTTGTCATGCTTTCAAAAAAGAAAGGATACTTTTCACATTCAAAAATCTGAAATCTGAAAGGGCTGGTTTGCCCTTTCAAAGCAAAGGGGGGAAGAATACCTAACAGCGGTGTTTTCAGACCTATTTTAAGGTGCCAGGTGCTTCTCTTAAAGTTCTGAGCAATCTGTGCACATTTTAACTCTTTAGGGATTTGTATCCTTACTTTTATACTACTCAGATTTGCTCCACGTTGAACATTTGTGCTCATCAAGACTGGGCTGGGCTTGATTTCCCAAATTCCCAGGAGAATGAAAAGTAAGATTTTAACACAAATACATTTTTTGGAGGGCCAGGCAATTTCCTTGCATAGAAAGATATGCCAGTAACAATCTAGTACTATTGATGTGCATATCTATCCAAATGAAATGTACTGTGATATCTTTGATTTTCTTGAAATTTTACCTCCTCCATATTTTCTGCAAGGTGATATTTTTTCTAGACTTTGTTATCACTCTGTGAGAGATTATTTTTAGGCAACAGTTCTAGTGGCGTTTGTTTCCAAATACTTTAAAAAGCTCAGACATTCTAGATAATGGAAAAGTAAACCTGCCACTTTTAGATTTGCTAAGTTAGACAGGAAGATGAACACATTCTAATCAATCAACTTGGATGGAAATGATCAGGCAGCAGATATTTAATTTTTAATCCTTTGCAGCAGCAAACAGAAGATGGTAAGTTGAGAACTTTTTTCTATGCACAAGACAATTGTAACATGTCTGAATCTATTACTGTCCTACCACTGACTGTTCTTTTCACTGATTCACAAACCTTGTCTTATTTCATACAACTTTACAGTCACCAAAACCCACTGAAAGACCATTTCTGTGACTCTGGTGCAGAAGATTCTGGTAATGTTTAATGTATTTTGCACTTGTTTTCTAATTGTTGTAACTGAGATTGATTAATAGTAGAGAAGGATTGGCCTTTTTTCATGATTTCTCAGCAAAGTGTGTTTCGGTCATTTGAATGAAGATTTTAGTCCTTCCCTTTGGTTCTCCCTTGAAGGAAATAATGATGGATTTACAGTTCATGGGAGGAGCAAAGTGATTGCTGGATTGTGGTAAAGTGCTCCTTTCAGTCTCAAAATTGATGCTCAGCTGCAGTTACTGCACAGGTTTGAGTTACTGCACAGTTTGAGAACTAGTGGACTAGTTCTAGCCATGTTTTACTTGTGAAAATCAAGTACACAAGACTGAGCTAAGACTTAAAAAATGTTCTGTATGGAGAGCACCTCTGGAGTTGTGCCTGATGGGGAGGTTTATCTGTCCTGGGAACCATCAGGCATGTTGCAGGAGGTGTCTGTTTTTCAGTTCACATCCTTTTTTGAAGTTGTGTTATCCTATTAAATAATACGTATTTCTGAAATGATAGATGGAATGGTCACTTTAATACCCATTGTGAAGCAGGGTCACGTAGACTACGACTTACACCCAGTTGAGTTGAATAGGGTTCTGTGGACTGATTTAAGAAACTAAGCCTGGTAAGACATGCATTAACTGTGAATTAAGAGCAGCAAGAAGGAAAGAGGCCTATGAATTGTCTAAGATAGCGGCAATTTGTCTTCTGAAACCTTGACAGCTACCTCCTGATTTACATTATGCAATAAGATTGCAAATAACATTCTACTGCAGTCTTAATCAATAGAGGGTCATGTGATATCCCCTCTGGGGAAAGATCTTATTTACCCATTTAATTGATGTAACACAGCTGCTGGCAAAAGGAGGAGACATCTCTTTCTTTTAGTTTTAAATATAGATCCTGTACAAATATTCTTAATAATGTAAAAAAATTGATAAATTACATCCTTTAATGTCTGATGATGGACCAGCATGCGAAATCTGTTTTTACACTTTCCTCTCAGTAGTGAATCTCTTCATGAGTAAAGGCTTCTGGATAAGGTTCTGGGTTAGAAGCACCGTAGAAACCACTCACAGTGGTTATAGTCAAGAGGATTAGGAAATTGAGGGTAATTTTCCAGAAACTTAGATGTATAATCCAGTTTGGGTTGTACTCAGACCAAAGACATAGGTTGAAATTCTCAGCTGATGCATTCCCACAGCTTTGTAGCCGAGGACCTGGACCTTGGCCTGTGCTCACAGAGGCTCCAAGCATGAAATTGTGTTTACTGTATCTTGGTATATGTCAAGGTGGGGCACTCAGCTGGGGTAAATGTCTGTACTTTCCTTTAAGTCAGCAATCCCCGTCATGCAAATGCCTGTTTACATTTTATCCAGGATGAGTGTGATTCATCTGTATTTCTGTTTAACAGTACTATTTAGAAAGTCGAATCTGTAATTTGAAGTTCAGTATTGCTTTAATACCTGCTCTGAAATTCCTAAATGTCAGGACTACATATTTTTGAGAATATTATTATCTGGCGAAATTTTAATTTGTAATGGAATTGTGAGAAGTATATTATATCTCTCAATATGAGTACACAAAGATAGCCTAAGAAGTGCTACTCTCAGCAGCCTGAAATTTTATGCTGCTATTTTTCTTTTTCTTGCGTTTTTTTTCTTTCTTTTATTGATTTTACAACAGAAAACATACAGGTCAATAGTTTTATCTGATGATCTGGTTGATAGCATAAACTGATAGTAAATGTATTCTTTTATCTAAGTGTTTCCATGAGAAGAGGGGAGAGAGGCCACCACAGAAAATGACCTCTACCATGACCTCTACCATGGCCTTTCATGGTCAAATGGCTTGCCTTGATTTCTTCTCTCTCCTTTCTCCTTCTGTGAATTTTGAGGGCCTTGCTGCTTAACAGGTGATTTTCCATTGATCTTACCCTTAGTAGGTCCAAAAAATTAAGGTACAAATTAGGACAGTCTAAATTTCACCGGTTGATGGTTTTGGACTTTCCAGAGGCACTATACATACAAGAAACACTGGAGCATGGAATTAATTGTTTGAAAGTGGACCTGCTATTCCTTGATTATCATCAGGTTGTTGGTTTTTGCCATAATTTTCAGTTGTTTTTTCAGGAAACATCAGGAGTGGGCTGCTTCACAAAGAGAATTTGAGACAAGGGACCATAGACTGGTAGGATCTATTGAGGAGCTGGCTGTCTCAGTTAAGCAGCTCTCATTATCACAAAGAATACCTTTATATTGACTCAATCTATCAAAATATAACTCCACATCCTTCCTTATATCTGTTTTACAGAAATTCTGTTCTCCTATAGGGTGCTTAGGCATGACTAGATGGGAACTTTCATCTGTTTTGTGTGACACTTACAAACATCTGGGTGGTTTCCCAGGCCCCCCAAACTTGGTCTGGAGGAAACAAGAGACTGTGTGACTTAGCACACTTCATGTATTGTGTTCCCTGTATTCAAAGCTTCTACTTCTTTGATGTCTGAATAGCTTATGTCAATGGTTAAAATCTGCTGGAAAAAGAGAGGTGTTTGTTTATGCTTGTGTCCTCACAGCTAAACCCCACATACTATTTCTGAACTCCTTGGTACACTCCATCTGTCACCTTCACACATCTTCTAGCTGGTGTCACACTAGGAGCAGTCTGGGGATGATGGTTTGCATGCAAATTGAGATGGGTGGACAGTATGCTTGGTGAATTGTGATCTCAAGGTTTTATGTATATATTTATGTACGTGTCTGTAAGGTCAAATATTCATCAACAGCTTTATTCCTTCCTTTCCTTACTTTGCCTTACCTGGCCTTTTGTTGTCTCACCTTCTGTTTTCATGGGTTTCCCAAGGCTAAATTACTTATTTCCTCTTTTTGGTCAAATTTTCTTTTTTTGCTGCAGAGCTGTAATAGGTGGTGTCTGAAGGGACTAATATTCACTTTGTGCACATTTGCTTTATACATTTCATATACGTTTACCTCTAGAGAAGTACAAGTACAAATGATATTACAGAGTAACACTTTCAACTTTATGACAACCATCCAAAATGCAAGGGATAGTTCCTTTCTGTAAATCTAGAAGTGAATATATTATTTCCACTAGCATTTTGCTTATTCACTTTGATTGTTTCATTGGCTCATTTTGGATTTTAGTGTGTATCTTTGCCTGGTAGCTTTGCACAGCTACTTGGGCTATACTTGGATGATGCTATTTTTATGCTTAGTTGCAGGTCTTTTTATGTTTGGCTGCCATTTGGCATTTTTGCTGCCTTGTGTTCTAGACCTGCATGGAGCAGCAGACAGGCCTCCCAGAAAAGAGGGCATTACCATAGTACAGAGGCTTATCTCACTGAACTTCATAAATGCTGGGCGTGGAATTTAAATTGTGGCAGTGGAGTGCATCTCATGAAAGGAATATGATGTAAATAAAATGTGATAACATTTTACCACCTGATTTCAGAGACCACAAACATATTTTTGTGAGGCAACCTGAGGCATACAGAGATCCTGGTCTAGACTCTATATCTACGGAAATATTTGCACCTCATGAGCATTATAGACTTCAAAGGCACTAGGAAGATGCAGGAGTCAGTCTGTTCCATGTGTGACTGCCAGCCCTTTCCATAATGGAAAAGCTGTATTATATACTTTAAAGAAGTAAAAAGGCTCCAGAATTTTACCCAACATATTGGTACTCATTAATAAAAAAATGTACTGCACTGACTAAAATATATCCATTTTCTGTTCACTGTGTCCTGCTACATGTGTCAGTATTTTCCACTGCATACCATTTGAAATGTGTAATAGGATGACTTCTTTTCGTGGTAGTTAAAACATATGTGGCAAATTTTGTGTGAAGTGTGAAGAAAAATTGCTGTATGTAGGGAGAAGATGACTAAAACATTTTGAAAGAGGCCTGAAGATGAACATATTTATTTTAATTTTGTTCTAGATAATATTTGCACTTTCTGAATGATTTTTAATTATAAAAGAAATCAAAACATCCCATTTAATTTTTACAGTGCTTTTTTGTAGCTTAGTACATGCATATATCTGTTAAGTGCCTGAGCATCTTGCCTTGATATAGGCTGGAAAATACCTTTATTATAATTATGAATTTTTTTCATAGTTGAACTTCTTTTGCATAGAAGAAACATTCATCTCTCTTTATATTTCTGTGGCAGTAGACACTTGATTATGCAGAAAACCCCTTTTAACTCAATCATGGTGCTTCTGTCAGTGTCGGGTTAAATGTGTGTGGTCAAAAGAGGAAAATACCAGGTCAACACCAAGATAAAATTATAGGTACAAGTGGTACTTTGCTAGCATCAATAATGAAACAGTTGCCAATTTTTTTAGTTGCAGCCAGAGGAAATAATAGGTTTTCAGATTCTGTGAAAACTGCTAGCACTGATTAGCATCAAATTTTATTTGTGCTAAGCTGCTTGAGGCAAAGAGAGTACAAAACCAACTCAATGCATTCATTCATTATTTTACAGTATATTAGTATATTTTACAGTGTATTAGTTTCTTAAATATTCCTTCAAGAGTTTAAGAATTTTGGTTTCTCACATTCCTAGATTGAACTATAACGTGTGGTTAGAGCAAAAGTGTAATCTGCTTTTCTGTGTTATTTTCATTTGTTTATCATTGATTTGCTACAAGGCTTGAGAAGGATCTTCTGACCTTTTTGTTCTTTTTTGTAATTTTGATTTGTTTGTGTTTAAGCATTTTACAGGAAACTTGATTAACATTAGATAAATGTTTGAGATGTCTCCCCTGCTTTTGTAGGCATGGTGAAAGTGTCTAGAATGCTGAGGGTTTTACGTCATTCCATAAGTACAGTACATGAACACCTTACAAAGAGAGTGGAGCTGTTAAAGACCAACAATCTGATTTTCTTTCTACTTCCCTGAGGGCAGGGAATATATATCTATATATATATCTACATGGTTCCCTCACATGAAGGAAACTGCATATGCAGAGAAAATGATTTCACCCTTTCATGGCTGAGGCCAGGTGACACAGGCAGTCCACACCCATACATCACATACTCCTGCATTCCCCCAAATCATGGGTCTGCATGCTAATTACCAGGAGGGAATGATTCCTGACCCATGATGACTTCTGAAGCCTGTCAGAAAATTGGGAGACTTGGCTGGCACAGGTCGTGGCCGAGTTATGGACTGTCCTGACAGTCTGACAGTGGAGGCAGCTGAGCTGTTGCTGAGAGATGTGCTCTGAAATAATGTGATTTACCAGCATAGACATTGCTGCTGATTTCTCAGGACAGAGCTCCTCTGCTCCTACATCACACTGAAGGGAAGCCAAGACACTGCAAGGTTCATTGATGCTTTTTCAGTGCTTTATTACAGCAGTGTTAGTTTTATTAGCTGCAATGAGAACCAAATTAAGATAACTTTTCC
Organism: Trochalopteron elliotii; assembly: GCA_024734555.1. Lineage (NCBI taxonomy): Eukaryota > Metazoa > Chordata > Aves > Passeriformes > Leiothrichidae > Trochalopteron > Trochalopteron elliotii. The sequence goes on along the minus strand of JANPWX010000078.1, from coordinate 2,648,475 downwards.
CCACAGTTTTTAATTGTTTCAGTACAGTAGCAGTTGGGCAATATAAGTAGTCCTGAATTCTGACTATGATCAGAAATCAGGCACTGTTTTGTTACAGCCAAGTGGTAGATTTTGTGTGTTTGCTTATTTCCATTCTCACTATTTTCCCTAAAGCACATTGTGCTTTTAGGATTAAACTGGTTTAGAGTGCTTAAATGTATATCCTTGTGCTCCCTAGCATTTGTCAAAGAAAAGTAGTCATCAGAACTAAAGTCTTACTGGAGGACACTAATTCCACAGGAATGAATTAAACAGCCAAGAGCAAAATGCTCCTCTGGGCTGGAATCTATATGTACGCCCAGCAAGATATTAGGTCCCCTATCTCTCTGACAGGACAATTAAGCATTTAAGTGAGGCCTTAAATTAGGAGGCTGTTGGCCCTTGGCTGTCTGTGTCCTCAATAGAGAGAATAAAATGCTTTCAGAAGGGGACTGGATTGATATGTGCTTGCACTTGCATCAGATAGAACCTCTTCTCAGTGGAAGGCTTTGGAAACCTTTGATGGAAGTGATAGGAGGTTTTATAAGAAGATTTCAAACACCTGCAAGGGTGGTGCCAGTTTCTTAAATCCTTTCTCACTTTCCTTCGGAAGGAATTTTACTCATCTCCTTTTCTCTTTCTTTTCTCACACATTTATTTCTTTCTCTAGTTTAATTAAGAAGAGCCACATTTTGATTGCTGTTGCCAGTATTTTTCAAGTTACTATTTTATTCCATATAGTCTTCAAAAGAAATTTTTTTCAGACATGCTGAATAAGCTAGACTCTGACTGAGTCTTGGTTTCTGCAGGTTGTGAGGATGAGTGTGTCAGCAGGAGGAAGAGCTGTAAATTAGGAAACTTATGAGAGGGATCTGTCTGTGGGGATAACGGGAAAAAAGGGAAATGCTTGTTGAAAGATTGAACTCTAAAGGGACAAGGGTCCCTATATATTTTATCTCCCTGTAGGATTTCTTGTCTGGCACTTCAGATAGATACTGGGCTCTAACACTTCTCTGAAGTAAACTATTTCTGGTAACAATGCTGAGATATTCCATGGTATTGAGAGATCTCTGTGTCAGGTGCAGGGACGACCTGAGGAACGAGGCAGACACAGCAGGTCAAGGGAAAGCTTCTCTTCTTTTATTCTATTCTAATTATCTGACTCCATTACTTATATACATTTGTACAGAGGTCAAGAGATTGGCTACACAGGTTGCCACCTCTTCGACCTGGCTGGTGAACATCACTGTCCATCACATTTCTCCACCCAGAGCAGAAAAATGTAAACAATAGATAATTTCTAAAGATATACATTGTTTTTGCGAAGCTGCATAAGAAACTCCAGTTCAAGAGTATAAACAACAAAAAGGCTTTTGCATCAGGGCAACAGATCTCTCTTCCTATTGTATTTCTTTTACAGCTTGAGACTATGGGACACAAGCAAAAGTGATTTCTCTGAACTGGAATAATTCATCTTTTGAGTTTTGGCTCATGTTTTTTCACTAAAGGTGCCTCCGGCATTTAGTTATGTAGCAACGGTATTTGCAGAGGCAGAATCTCTATTCCTTCTTCACTAGTACATTTTGCACATGGCTCTTCTAGAAAATGGAAAGTAGCAAAAGTATGATAGCCCATTTGGGGTGTCATTCTATGAAAAGTGCCTAACAATATCCGTAAGATTATTACTTTGAGAGTGGCTCTGTTACATTTAAAATGCCATCGCCATTGTCTTCCAGGCGGGGCATAATTTTGTTAAGCAACTCCATTGCATTACAGGAGCACTGATCCCCTGAAGTGGTGGTTACTCTTACTCAGATAAAATTTCTTTGTGTTTTGTTTGCAAAGTGCTGTGAAATATTAAGGTCTTAGTGAAAACTTATGACCACAATTTTACTTAGGTAATTCATTGGGGAAGCTATCGATCCTACAATGGTTCTCTAGACCTGACAATTTGGACACAAAATCTGGGAAATGAACTGAAGAAAGGGCTGGTTTTCTTGCCATCCTGGTCTCTTCTCTGGGTACCATGAGTATGCTTTGGTTTTACGAGTAGTGCTGAAACACAGAAAGTGTCCTACATGAGCTGACTTCCTTGTGGGCTGCCATCTAGACAAGAACTTACCAGTCTAGAAGGTGTGTAGCATAAATACAGGTGAGGTTGAAGGAGGTCTCCAGACTGACCTGCCTGTTTTGGTGATATGTAAATGGACTATTAAATAAAGTGGAACATGTTGAAATTCAGTGCTATATTGAGAAAATACCTATTGGCTAATAATAGAAAGGAGAGAATATATAGCATATATATGTGTGCTTTTGTAAAGGATGTTTCCTATGTTGTTATATTACTGTAAATCCATTGGCTGTGGACCACATAGTCCAAACAACCTTTCAAGACAGTGCTGTGGGAGAAGAGAATATATCTTGGCAGTCTGAGACAGGAACGAATTTATCATTAGGAGCAACATCAAAAAACCTGGGGAATTCAGACTGTGCTCACTGCTATGGTGTCTGGGACCAAACCAAAACCACAGAAAGAGACAAATAGGCTGTCAGGGCTGAATGGAAAGTGAATGGTAAGTGCAAAGGCCTTGGAATCCCAAGACTGTGGATGTCTTGCTGCAGGGGCATGACTTGTTTTAGGATTCCAATTTCTGGTTTCTGTGTTCATGAGACACAGACAAGTAGTGTATGTAAGTAGCTACGTTTTCCTGTAGCTGTCTGGATAGGACCTATTTGTTGAATTCTGCTTACTCAGAAGGGAAACAGAGTCTGATTTTTGTGTGACTTTTAGTCTTGCTTACATGAGGAAGAATCCCTGAGAGAGCAGTGAGTTCCAGGGAAGCCAGTGAATGATACCACTCAAACTCAATTTATCCAGAGGCAAATAATGTCCTATGTCTGTTAAAATATTGTGTCATCACCGTTAGTAGGCTTTGTATTTGAGCAGGGTTTGTCCAGCAGGCATGCAGAAAAAACGAACATGGGTCCTCTATTGCTTTATGTAATTTTCAGATATGATCATCTTGATGGACTGTTGGTAGCAGTCTGAAAATAGATAGGGATATGTACAATTAAAAGAGATTTTTCTTTTTTTTTAATATGGGACAATAATGATCTTGGTGGAACTGGCAATTTGGTCTCCACAGACATGCCTCTCCAAATAATAATTTTATAATATGGATAAACCACAAAACTAAAACTCCAAATTCCACTCTTAAAGAGGAGTAGTAGAGCACACATATGTATATCTAGAGCTAGGATATTGTTTCAGGAATGAAAATAAGGGCTGATTATTAGAAAAAAAATATTGCCAAGAAATACTCTCTTATATGTTGTCTAAAGTTTAATCCAGTTGTATATGATGAGAAAGGTGCCAAATTTTCTACTTCCTAGTTTTCCGAAAATTAGACTGGATAGAAGTATAAAAATACACATTTTTTTATACCAGTAGGAAAATGATCTAGGTAAAATAGCCAGTGTTTTCCACACCTAAATTTGATGGTTCTGCTTGCCATCTTTTGCACAACAAAGCAAAGGATTTAAAAGTTACCAGCTGCTATATTTGCTTTCCAAAGTGTGAAGAAAACATGTATTGTCCTGAGGATTAAAGGGCTGATTCTCTTTGTGCTCAGTTCAGGCAGAACTGAAATGTTTGTAATGAAAGTAAAAGCTATTAAAAAGCATGAAACATGAGAGAAAAATAACGTGTTTATGTCTTCTTTGTTGGATAGGATTTGATGATACCCTTAGAAAGTTTTAAGTGTAAACATTTGTCTTTTTAACTAGCATTTCTTTTGTGCACGTTGCAAACACTTCCACTTGCAAATCCTAAGTGCAGTCAGAGCTGTTGTTTCAACCCAGTGGGAAATGTTTTGCCAAATATCATCTAAACAACAAAAACTTACCATCTGTGAGCTAGTTCACATCTTCAGTACTAACTAAACAACATTTTGGAAACTGGATGTGTAGGATATTAGACACTGCAAAGAAAAAAATAATATTTCTAGTGCTAGTTTTGGTGACTGGAATAAGACAGGAAGATAGCAGTGCTGTATATGGGAGCATGAAATCTTGCAGTTGGAACAGATGCTGAGTGTGCCCTGTGACTCAAGGTATGATTTCCTGCCATTCCTGCCAAGTTTTAAAGCTTGTGGGGTTTTTTTTTCTCTCCTTATTTCTGTTTTTGGGCTGAATAGCAAAAAACTTGTTCTTTGGGAATGACAATTCACCGTTCTAGTTATACGTATTTTGTTGTGTCTCTGCATGCACATCAAATAATTATTCCGGCCTGCAGGAAAGGATGAAAGTAAAGATGTAAAAAGTTGATGAGAATGCAGGGTATTTTTGGTATGGATCACATAATCACTTGGCTCAATGGCAAGCTGCAAAGCTTTGTTTGAGTGTGACAGACTTCCCCTGCTCTGTGGTGGTGCTCGTTGGAGCCTTACGTCCTTGGTCGTGCTTCAGTACAGTTTTTCCTCTGTGACCTTGGGCAAGGCACACGGCAGTGAATCCTCAGCCTGATGATGCCTTTGGAGCTGAGTGCCCAGGGGCCCTGGAGGACTCATGTCCAGGCTCACTGCCCCTGCTTCCCTGGTTAGAGCACTTCTGTGGTAGAAGGGATTTGTGAACATAAAGGCTCCTTGATAATCAGATATAAGAGTAAGGGGTGGGGGCATATAAGTATTTCAGATAGCTAGTCCTTAACGAGGGATTCCTTGTATCCTCTTACACAGTTCTCTCCCCTGGGTTGTGCTATGAAAGGAGATTATCCAACTCACAGTATGATTTAAATATGCAAGTCATCAGTCTCAGGAGCAAGTGGTAAAGCCTGCCTGACCTGTAATCAGAGGCTGTACATCCCCCTTAGGAAACCATGACAGTCAAAGGAAGAGAGCTCCAGAGTCAGGAAGAGGTATTTGGATTATTGCCCAATAATATTAAAATTGTTAAAATTCATATCTGCAGCCTGTATTAGAGTGATTGGGAAAAAAGGAATGTCTATCATTCTTAGGACAAAGCTTGAAATTTAGTCGTGTGGGCTTAAAGAAAATTAAGATAGGTGTGTGTGCAAGTGTATGTTCTACTGAGCTGAGAGGACTTCTTGTGTTCTTAAATGTTTGAGAAGAGAAGCAATCAAAACAGTTTTGTAAAAGACTTTTTAGCTGAACATTATGCCAGTATGTTTCTTGGTGTCTCAGGAACCTTTTCTTTTTCCTTCATTTTTTATGATGCTTTCATTAGAAGTTTGTTGGCTTTTCTCTAAATTGAGTAAAAATCCCTAAGAATAGGCAACTTCTGCCAGCTCTGTGGTGTATGACTGCCTTGTCTATTTACCAGGAGCTAAGAAGAGATTTCACACCTTTTAGAAAAGGTGATTTCTAATTTTAAATTTCCTCCTTTTCAATAGTTTTTTATCCACCCAAAGCATGAATGCAATATTGTGAGCAAGACTCTGCAAATAATTAGTTAGTTTGACAGCTGAACTGAAAATAAGCATTAATTTTATTCTGAACCAAAATGATCATGTTTTAGTGAAACTTGGGGAGTTGTTGTTTTGTTTTGTTTTGTTTTGTTTTGTTTTGTTTTGTTTTGTTTTGTTTTGTTTTGTTTTGTTTTGTTTTGTTTTGTTTTGTGTTGGTTGGTTGGTTTTGGTTGTTTTTTTTTTTTTTTTTTTTTTTTTTTCTTTCTCTTTGGGAGGTTTTATAATGTAAAATAAAAGTAATAGGTTTGAAATGTCAGTCTTGGGTACCATTCATTAAGTGCTGGTGCCCCTCTCACCCCACTGTTTACTAATGACTTAAACAAGGTTCTTGGGAAATTCTTTTGGATTCAGAGAAGGAAAGAAAATATAACTTAGGAGATGGGACAGCTCAACTCCAGTCCCCACAGACACAGACAAGACTGCTTTACAGTAAAATTGTGATTTCTGGACACAGTGTGAGAGCTCTGCAGAAACAGGTCTGCCTGGGCATTCTGTATGCAGGGAACTTCCATCCAGTGACTTTTCTTTCTGCAAGAACAGGTCTTACCTCACCAGTCTGCTGTGTTCAGGACTTTTCCCTGGAGAGCTCTAATCTCAGAACTGTTTGTTAAAAGAGGTCTCTAATGGTGCATCTTCCTGAAAACTCTTGCCTGCTCTTCTACCTCTAAAGAGGTAGATGCATGTGAATGTTGCTGTTGCCAGATGCTGTCTATTCACTGATGATAAGCTTTCACAATGGGAAAATTTTACTTCATCCATGCTAAAATTCATTAAATGTTCATTAGAGTAATGATTTGAATTTAGCTATTCCCATTCCTCACTGAATACCGGAGACTATACAGTGAATTACTCTCAGGCGGGTCCAATGGAAGTTTAATTGTTTGTGAAAACATGAACAGCTTCAGCAGCAGAGACTTTCATGTCCAAAACCCCTATAACTCAATAGTTAGTTGTTCCCAGCAGAGTACTTTAACCACCAGGCTATTAAGTATAATTCAGGCAGCTACTGCAGCCTCATTTTTCCTTTTGGAACATACTTTTGCATTGAGAAGATAAAGTACAAGAAAAATGACAGATACACGATGGCAGGGACCAGAACCAAAGGAAAACCTTTTAAGAAGTCCTGATAAATGCCATGGGGAGACCTAAGAGTAAAGCACATTTGAATATGAAACATTCCTTTATATGCTTTAGCCATGGATTGCCAAGATTTCTCTTAAAAACTAAGCTTGAAAGTCTTGGCCAAAGCAGTAACACAAAATTCATCTCACCCCCATTTTCAGCTGCCTAGTTGAACACAGATCTCAAGGACAGACCCTTGTATTCATATGAATGACTGAATTGTCCCACATGAGTCTGAAGTGAAGTGGACTTCTGGAAGTGTCTGTGTATGTTTGCTAGTCATAGATGAAGATGCAGTGGCTTTCAAAGTCTGGGAGTTTCTAACCACCTCCTGCTACACAGCACTGACCATCTCAGTTCTGAACTGTCTAAATGCCAAGCAGCTCTTTCAGTATTTAGAGCCGATAGCTCTGCAGTGCAAAGCCCTTGCCATGAACTGTTTTATTTACTTACTCTCATAAATGTGGATGGTTTTTGTTCTTGACATACCGACTTGTAATTACTTTTGATTTGTTTTACATGTAGGACTTTATAGAAGGAGTGTAGAAATTTTTGAATAGAGAATATTGGAGGACACTCCCACAGCAGGTGTTGACAGTGATATTTGTCATTCTTTCGTTCTTCAGACTGTTGTGAATACTGTAGTTACCACAGTTATTTAGGCAGACTTATTTATAACAACAAATAATGTATTTAATTTCACAGTTCCTATTTGCAGCAGTGCTCCAGATTCCCCCCTATAATATACTACAGACCATTAAAATATTAAACAACACAGAAAATCAATCATAACAATAATGCAAAATGGAAAAAGAAAACAAATAACTGGACTGTGATGGAAGCTTTTTTTTTGAAATCTAACATACTATTCTTTGTGAACAGTGACTAGCATTCCTTAACTGAAGTCTCAAGATGTGGAGAGGTCAGGAGGAGGCAAGGGCAGCATACAGCCAATATTTCTGCAAATCCTAAATAAATAATACAGCAGCAGAATTTATTTGGGACACTTTTCAGATCCACTGACTGAAAAATAAGGAAATTATGGAGTTGGATATCTACATGAATCTTCCTGATTTTATTAAAAGATTCTGTTCTACACACTAAGGGTAAAAAAATCCCCAAACATTATACACATACTTATTCCCACTTTGTAAAAGCTGAATTCTGCTCTACCTGCACCATGTCACATGCCAAAGACAACAAAAGATGATGGCAGGAGCCTGAGAAGTGAGTGCAGGCAGAGCTCTGCAGTGCCAGCTGCCACCCCTGGGCACTTCACCCGGGCACCCGAGGACATGAGAAGTGCAATGTCACTAAATCAAAGTCGCTACACATTTGGACGAGTAGAGCTGCCCTGTGCCTCAGACCACCTTATGCACATGCTGATATTAACATCAAATTTTACCTGGCAATGTATCAAATAGGTCCTTGCTTTGGTTTACAAAAACCAGCCATGTGTGATCTTTGATGTGCTGCAGCAGCCTACCCTTAGCCAATGAGTTAAAAATCATCCACCCTGCCTACGGTGGCAGGTTGTCCTTTGTGCCAGGAAAGGCTGTGGCAGCTGAGCACTGGCTTTGCGGGATGCACATCTCAGTAGCCTGGGCCAAGGGTTCTCTTGTGGGTATAGGCTCAATTTCCATTCACTGCTCAATTTCCATTCCAATGGGAATGTCTGAAGCTGACGTAAGGGCATTAAGTGACTCGTTGAAATTTAGTGCAAAACGATATGTGAAGTTTCCTCTTCCTTTGGTTACTGCTGGAAAGCATTACAGAGTGGTGTAAATTTAGAAGCATTTATTGTTACCTTAGGAAAAAAATGAATGCTTAAGTCTTTTCATCACATGGGCCAGTGTAGAACTTTGGTGTGGATGATGATCACACGAATGACTTAAAATTCTCTCTAACAAACCTTGATAATAATACTGCAAAATGCAGCTAGAGACCTGCCTTAGAAAATATTAAGAGCATTTAATATATGCGTAAGCAAAGGATTATCAAGTAAGCACCAGTAGAAAAGGAAAGTTAATAAAATTCTGCTGCTGATAAACCCAAAAGTAACGTTACTTCTATGTATCCTTGATGATTTTACAGTGCTGCATGTGGGTTTTTTTTGAAAATGATTTAACTTGCTGCAAATGATGTCTGAACTGGCCATCTATCACTGCACAGTTTGTATGCAGTGCTTAGGAATTTAACACACAGAATGACAAGTGTAATTACATGCTTGTGAAACATATGCCATAATTTATGGATATTAAGCAAGTATAAACAAGAGATCAAATCCTAGTGTAAGCAGTCATCCAAGAAATCATCTTGACATTTATTTCATTAAAATCTTTCTTTCAGTACAACAGAACGTACCTGAGTTGCACTCACAGCACATCTGCAGATACTTGCAATTACTGCATGTTTGCAAAGCAAAGGATCAGACACATGCATGAAACTAACATTTAATTTGCAGTTACATTTTGCACATTTTGCACACGTAGTTATGTAGGTGTTTATCATGCTTATTATCCCTTATTATCATCATCACTATTATTACTATTATTATTAATCTCCCACAGGTGATTAATATACAGGACTTAAATAGCAACAGCTCTTTTCACCTGCTTATGCTGTGTGTTAACACTGACCATCATTTAAATTAGAAAACTAAGTAAGAAAGGCTCAATCCCTAGAGAGCTGGTGGTTTGTTCACTTGAGATCCTGCTAGGAAGAGAAGCAGAAGAAGAGGAGTGAGACATGCGGGGTGAGATATCCCCAAAAGATTGGTGCTGTATATCTTAGGCATACTCACAGGTTGTGAGCATGGGAGCAGGCTGGGCACTCAGACCCCAGCTGGGGTCTTCAGCACCCTCTGGCTTACTGCAGTGCTTAGAAGGCAGTGGGGTTGCTAATATTGTGTAGATTGTAAATTTGATTTTTATTTCCTGTTGTCAGGCAATGTCTTTGTCTGCCTTATCCCTCCTGCTAAGTGGTACTTTATTCCATGAGCTACTCCAGGGAATTAGAATAAGCCAATATTTTGAAAAGGAGGGAAAAAGAAGGCAAATCTGGCAACCAGTCCATGCCAGGGGCAAAATAACATAACTGATATAAACCAGTATTAATGTACAATGAAGTATCTTGAATGCCAGCCCCCATGGAGGGATGGAAAACAGGTCTTGCCAAATAAACTTCAATGTTCTTTTTAGCAAGACTTTGAGTTGTAAAGGTAACAGCATTGACTTCTGTATATCTCAGAATGACATGTCATTCTGTGAGTTACCTTAAGCATACTTTATTTAATAAGACCATCATAATTATATATATATATATATATATATTTTCAATTTTGTTTACACTGATAGTGAATTAGGTAGCTTTGTGTTTATCTGGATATGCTTATGCTCAGGGATGGGAAGGAAAGTCCACAGGGAAATGTCCTTCTCTGCTGATATTATTTCTGTTATAAGAGCTGATATTGTTCTTATGCCTGTTAATGCTTGTTAAGGAAATACTTTCTTGCCAGGTTGCCAGTGCTCCTCTACAGCCACTCTGGGCACTCCTTTCCTGATTATGATCCAGAAACTGAAGGTTTGCTGCAGCCAGTTTTTCTTGAACCTTTTTACTTACCCAGCTTGTTTCTAAGGTTTTCAAGGAATATTTGTGAGACACTGTAGTGGTTTCACATTTGCTGAATTCTGTTTTGCTTAATTTAGTGTAGTGGTTTGAGTGTCTACTCTCTTTTCCCTCTGGGAGTTAGGATTTTGGAGAAAAAGGCAAAAACAGGCTTAACTTAAGGTAAACAGATAGTTTTAGTAACACGCACTAAGAAAAAGAAAAAAAAAACCAACAAATGAACTTTCTAAACCAACCCCTTCTCCTACCACAAACTGTTCACCTTCTCACACAACATAGAGAGAGAAAATTATGAATTTCAGTCAGTTGCAGCTATTTAAACACAATCCTGCATCACTTTAGGAGAGGAGCTTCTCTAGAGTTTATGGAGATAAATGCCACAAGAAAAGGTCTGGTGGCTTTCAACGTCACAAATCTGCAACCGCCTGGAATTTTGCAGATTCTGTGTAGTCCCACCCATATAACAGTTTTCCAAGCTGCTTATCGGCCTCCACATGTTTGGGGTACCATTTTAAGAATGCCTTTCTAGTACAAAGCAAGGATTCTCTTTTTGTATTTCTAAAATCATCTCTATCTTAAAAGAAATAGAGACCTCCTTTTATGCCCAGGAGCTGGGGCTTAATCATTTTCTCTCCAGAATCATCTTCATCTCAAAGGCTGAGACCTCCTTATTTTTTCTCAGGAGCTGGGGACATAGCCTATTCAATTAAATCTTATTTATATCAGTACACGCAACCCTTTGGCTAGAACCTGCATTCCCCCAAACAGCATTATGATATTAAAAAAAAATAGTCCATATCTCTATGGTTTACATCCACAGAAGTCCAGTCAAAAATGTCCACTTCCTCCATCCCTTCTTGTAAGAGTCTTTATCAGTTCTTTTGCTGACTGTCTCATGCTGTCTCTTTATGTTTTAACTCACTCTGTCTTCCATGGAAGAAAGGGTTAATGTCTTTGGCCAGAGTCTGTCTTTCTCTCAAGCTAGCTCCTGGTGTTGAACTTCAAGGCCGCGCAGGTGATGGGGGAGGGAAGCATGCTCAGGAACGCTGATGGATGACTCTCCTCCGCCCCTGATCAAATCTAAAGCAACTCAAACTTGGATCAGCTCCCTGGAACTCCGGAGAACGTTCCTCAAGATTCTCTCCTCCCTCGGACCAGAGGCTCCGGCAGCCAGGCCCAGAGCACGGCAGCCGCGGCCCCGGCACAGGGCCGGCACTGCCGACCTGCAATCCTCCTCCTCCTCCTCTCCCCATCGGAGGAGCCGGGGGAGGGAGGGGACACTGCCGGCCGGGGCAGCGCTCCCATGGGCAGCGGCCCCCCTGGAGGCCCGGCCGGGGGGGCCCAGACCAAGCTTCTGACTTACGAGGTGATGTTGGCTCCTTGCCAGCCAGAAAAGGAAAGGGCTAGTCACCTGCGACCTTTGATTTTAAGACTGGGTGCCCAGAGGCGTGACTAACTCTTTAATTGGTCAGCCAAGCTGTCAACATCTGCTATAACTTTCTTAGAGGAAAAAAAACAAACTCTCACATCCGTGCTAAACTACCACAGACATAAACAGCATGCTGATGGGAGCTGAATTCTCTGTATTAGCTAGAAGGTCTCTGATGGCCTTCAAGTGAGATGAGCGAATGGGAGGAAGAAGGAGAGAACATGTGAAAGGCAAGAAAATGGGGGAGGAAAATGTGTGAGGGAGGAAACCTACAGAGAAAATTACAGCAAATATACCTGGTCTCTGTTGGTTATGCTATCTTACATTTCTGCCATCAGCTTAGCAAGATGATACCAATTGTATCATTTGAATGCATTGTTTTCCTGTTAGTTCAGTCACCTGAGCTATTTCAAGGTATGCACACTGAGACAAAAGAAATAGAATATGTGGGTCAAGATTATTCGTGTTGTGTATGCTGCAATATAAAAATCTGTCTCTATAACTGAAAACAAAAGTGATTTAGCAACTACTGACTTGATCCAGAAGTTGTTGCTAAAATTGTCCTGTAGCGAGTTATCAAAATTACAATGATTTATCCCAAGATTAGAAGAACAACTACTGCTTAGTTTGTGCTTCAATCCTAGTGATTGGTAGTACATGCCAAGTTGTAAAAGAGTAGTCTGGAAGAATATTTGAAAATTAGTCATAGAATCACAGAATATATTCTTGCAATTCAGTGGATAGAAGGCAAAATTGTCAGGGCATAGTACTCACAGGGCACTGCTATTGCAGCAGGAGGCTGAGGACAGAAGACACATCTGTTTCAGCCTGCAACCACCATGTGAGCAATACTAACTTACTACTGCAATATTGTGGCCTGCAGGGTCCCGAGCCAGAGGACTGTTTAAAAGATTAATTGGCTGGAAAGCATTCGGCACCTGAAATCTATTTCTGCTGCTTGACTTTCAGATAGATAAAGTCTCAAGCTTCTTTGCACTTGAAATGTCTTTTCAGGCTGGAAACCCTCCATTTCCTCAAACAGACAGAAAGTATGCTTGTTTATAATGAAACATTATATTATAAAGGATATCATGGAGCAGCAAGATACAAACTCCCATGCTTAATGTTTTCTTCACCACACCTACAGTCTTGAACAGATGTACTAGATGTCAGAAAATTATTTGCCCTGAAATTTTGTACATTTATTAGATGTTTTCAAGGATACAGTTATTCCTGAAAAGGGTATTAACATCTCATTTGATTATTCATTTCATCTGGGAGTTTTCTGGTACAGGCAGGGTGATGGGAAGATAGGAGATTGTTTGCAAAAATCATAGTCCCTCTGCAACTTTCTTTTGCAAGGGAACAAGTACTATTAAGGTGGCTGTCTTAGTCCATTCCCTGTAAGATAATAACATCAGCCCTTTTCCAGTACTATGAACCTTATTGGAACAAACAGAATTTGCTTTGGGAATCCCTAGCTTTAACAGGGCCTACTCATTATTCTTTAGCTGTTCTCCTAAAAGCTGTTGGGCTTTAAAGCACTTTGCAGCACTCTGGAATTGGCTGCAGAGCAATCAAGCATGGTGTAATTTGCCACCAGGCTCATTACTTTTTCGCCTCTTCGAGATCTTTCTCAGCTACACCTGTGCTGTGCCTCAGTATTGCTTTTAAGAAGTCCATGAGTTGAGTCCTGGATTCATCTCTATATGCCACAGTTTGGGTCTCACTGTGACCAAGAGCATGACAGTGATCCACTGATTGTGTCCAGAACATCACCCTGTATTTAAGAAGACTCAGAGGCAGTGGTGTGTGATAGGCTTTTAAATCTCTTTTGTTCAGCTAAAACAATGTTTAGACTTCATGGTAATAAACATTGAGGCTGTTAGGTAAAGAGGAGATTGGTCACAGACAAGCATTCCTGTGTGCTGGGAGACCTGCTTTTGTTCTTGTGCAAATCTCAGCAGTTAAAAATTTCCAGACTCGCTGTTTCAGACATGCAGTTCATTTTTTTTTCCCTTTTCAGTTCAAAAAAACTAAAGAAGCTAGAAATTAAATTTGAATTAGAAAAAATCAAATATATACTGTAGTATGCGTTCACATTTGCTCTTGTACTGTTTACTAAGAAAGCACAAAACCCTCTTCTGTTTACCTTTTCTCATGAACCAAGGAAACACATAACTCTTTATTACCTCTGTACCAACCTTTCCTATCTCTGATCTTCTGTATGGCTTTTAATGTTTGCTTGCTTCGTAGGACCCATTTCAATAGCTTGAGTAGCAGAACCTCACATGTGATTTTTTTTTTTAAGTTTTAAAAATGAACCAAAAAAATACTGTCTAGTTTGCTCACAGAAATTTATACATGAATGGAAAAGAGAAATTTCAATGTGTGTGACTAATAAATTATCAGTCTGTGGTCCAGAGAGAAATGGAAAATTGCAGCATTAAATCAATTTTATGTGGTAACATAACAAAACAACAGATTGTTTGGGGTACTTGAGGTAACCACCTTTCCGTGATAATATATGATTTTCAGTAGCACTGAGCAACACATTCTTCATCAAGTTTATAGTGAAAATTTCTGACAGTGGCAGGTGAGGAATTAGTTTTGAGGATGATGTCCTTCTGGTGGCTCATGCTGAGAATGATATTATTTATATTAACTGGCAAAATAGCCTGGCAGCACACAGGCAATTACCTCAATTTTATGTTTAGTGCTCTTCTCATAAATCTGTGTAATGATGGCATCTCTGTTATGAGCTTACATTAACTTACTGGTTACAGTAATTCTATTGAAACAAGTAAATGTCCACTCTGTGATGAAGGTACTACAATTATGGTATTCCAAATAAATAATTGCTTGAACTATATATATATAAGAAGAACAGATCAGGACTTTATGAAAGGAAACATTAATTGCACAATTAGGTAGAGCTTTGGTAGCGATTTTTCTCGCATATGTGTGAATTTTGTTCTCAGTAAGGACTTTTTTTCTCAAGAAGGCAAAGTGTTAATTGTTAATTTCTTTTTTTGGCTGCATCCTGTCCTCCAAAGTGGTGTTTAAAGTCATTAATGGAGGTGAAGCAAAATGCAGTATGTCCCCTTGGTATTACCGTAATTCCCCATACAAGCTTAGTCTGAGATGGTCTGTTGAGATGCAAAGGCAGAAGATGTGCTGATTATCTTGCTCTCTCATGAGGTGTTTTTTGCTGACCGCTGCCAAAGAAACACCTCTGGTTTGTCCCAATATGCTACCATAAGAGGAACTGCTGCTGTTTTGTGTGTGATTTGTGTTTGGTATGAAGCTGGAATTTATGAGAGTTGGTATCCGAAGTTTTAGACCAAGTAGTTACTGGAGCCACACTCCGAGTAAAATTAACTATGTACTTTGTCAACTAATACCTGTGTTCTTTTCTTCCAGTATATTCAAATAATTCCTTGGGCATCATGGCAAGATGGGAAATGGGTATCCTTGTAGCCTTTCAAATATTCCCATATTAGTTAATAGAGAGGAACCTTAGCTTCAGATGTCTTAGGGGAAAAGTTAAGTTCCAAAAAATATTTTCTTCTTCCATGAACATCAGAAATTTGTCTTAATGTGCTGACCTTGGCTGTGCACACCTAAAGTAGATCCATTAAGGTAAAATTAGCTCATGAATTACCCAATCTGATAGACTACCTGACCTGCTAAGTACCTGCAAAAAATTCATTTAGGTATTTTTTGTCCAGAGCGCTGTATTATCTGGTGGTGAGTGCTTAATTATCTGATGATAACTGCTTGGGCTAAGCTGTCAAAAGATTTTAACGGAAAACATCAGAAAAATTCAGAAATCATCAATTGCTGGCATTTGACCTACCATTCAAATTTGGCCAAAACCATTGCAAAATGAAGCAGTGAAGTTAGGTTTGCCACAGGCAGGGGGTGAGACAGACTACTTGAAGACCCTCTGCCTAGACTTAAACATAGTGGTGGTCATTTACTTGTGAGTACTTCTGAACAGATGTTTCTGTACTCTTAAGACAAATTTTTAAGTGTGGCATTTGAGCAATACTGCAGTTCATTGGTCACTATCAATGGGAGAGGTTTGGAGTTGCACGCTTTTCATGAGCAAACCCATTTTTTCCTTGGGTTCTGGTTTCACTGCTCAGTAACAGCCCTGTTGGGATGAACTTCTGGCTTGATGCAGTAAGGGCATCTGGTGTGACTGGGAATGCTAAAGGGGTTGGCAGCTCTGGAAGTCGTGTAGGAGCCTCAGGTATTCAAACACGTGAAAGGAATTTGAAAGTTTTTGCTTTTATCTTCTCTCAGCCATATAGTTCCCATGATGGCTTTGGAAAAGGTACAAACCAGAGATGCTGCCCTCTTTTAGAGGAATGGGTTTTGATAGGGATTGTGGCTATCACATGTATCCAGGACTGAAATTCTAGCTGTTATCATTGACTTGCTGGGTGGCAGCTGGCAGATGAGTGAATATCACAGGACCATGCTAAAGGATATGGTCTGTATTTTCTGGGTGAGGTAGCTTCAAACACAGAGAGGAGTGAGAGAAGATGAAAGTGGTGACATTGGTGTAGCAGTAAAGAAGAGGGAACAAATTAAAATCCACACATCTTAGAAAACAGGATAATTTTTGGTTTCTCCTGTCTGATAATAATAATAAAAATGATAATATTATGGCTTCAGTTTCAATGGGAGAAGTGTCACTGTGTCAAATGACATAGCCTAGAAATTAAAGTTACTGATGTCTTTGACATGAGTAAAGTTTTACCTTAAAGGATACCCTTTTGAAAATAGATTTATCTCTGCAAAAGCAGAAAAGCAGATTTAATATCCTACAGCATTCAGAGACAGTGTGAGGTTATTACAGTAACTTGTTTATCATTTCATCGAGAAATGTTATTCACTGAACTGTCTGGGCCTCTTCTTGTCAAAGGAATTTGTCTCTGAAATAGAAGCACAATGGGACTCTGCAAGCTCTGCTTTGTGCAATGTCTGGTTCTTCCGTGGTTTTATTTCTGTTATGCTTTTCTCCCTAATCAAATGAAAGTCTTCCTACCCTAAGAGACCCTTTCCCATAAAAGATCGCTTGATAACCTTAAGCCTTCCATATTAGTCAAATGACTGTTTTGCACCTGCATTACTGCATGTGATTTGACAAGTTTGTGCATTTTCTATGGTTAATGTGTCTGGAGTCTGCCAGTCTCACAAAGGAAGCTGCTTTAAAACTTTTTTTACCTTTTTTGACAATCATGTTTTCTGGGAAACACCAATACAAAGACAAAATTAAGGGAAAGGTAGATTGTAGGCAAGTGTTCTTTGACTTAAGGTATTGTACAGATAAGACATTTTGCTAGATTCCTGTAAATCCCTGACATCTATTTTGGAGCTATATTAAATTGCATTAACATCATTATTACCTTCACCTTTGCCAACATGTCTGTGATTGCTGCAGCAGAAAAGCCCAGACTGGAGACAGACAGTACTAAGAAACAATAAGTAAAAGGTGAAATAAAAAGAGAGTATTGTCTGGAGTAGTGGTTGCCAAGCTGGAGAAGGGAATGCTTTTGAGCTGAGGATGGCATTGAAAGATAAGCAGGTGAACCTTCACACATGAAAAGTAGAGCAAGAAATGTATTCCTTCCAAGCAGCATAATTGCTTCCAATTTTCAAATCTGTGAGATCCTAAAAAACGATCTGAAGTGGAAAAAGTAGAGAATTGGAAGGGGTAGCTATGCAGTTTGACTCTCAGAAATGACTCAGAGTTATACAAGGCTTTCCAGAAGAAACTGAGATAACTTGAAAAATAGTTTTGAGACAAAGGGAGCTAAAAAATAAATAAGACACGTATAATATTAAATGTGACCTAAAAACACTCAAGGGATTGAAGTCCTTTCTTAATAGTGCCTTTAGTGAGAAATGAAAAGAAAAGGAAGGCTTGCAATTACTTGGAAAATGCAGACAGAGACAAATCAGTCATTACAGATGATGCTTGATCACTGACACTCTCCAAATGTCTGACCACTTACAAAGATCCCCATCTAGCAATGGGGATGGCACCAGAGACTCAGGAAAAGAAAAGGCATTGCCCAGTGCCAGGACAGAAAAAGAAAAAGAAGGGATGAGTGACAATAGTAACTACTATCCAGTAATGGCAGCAAACAGATAAAGTGTGCTGTGTGATAAAGCTATAGAAAAGAACAGGGTGATTTTATTGTGCTCTCATGAAAGGATCACAACATGGAGGATAGAGACAACAGTTTATGTCAAAATTTTGTATGATCTTTCACCTATATTTTTCTTACTATGTGAACAAATTGGAGCAACATTTCTAAGGTGAACAACAAAAATTATTGTGGTCTGAAGAAATCACTGTTAGGAAAGATTTAAGGAGATAAAGTAGTAAGGCAGTTATACAGTGACTGAGAAAAGAAAATGAAGCAAAAAATGTCTACTTGGAAAATCTGAACACTGAGATGAAAGAAGAACAGAGGTATGTCACCTTATAGGAGCTTATAAGGTCACAGAACATTACTATAGGTTTTTGTCCTGGCTGAGAAACAGATAAGGAAATTCCATAAATCTCATCCCCCCCTACTTTCAGTAGGTCAGATCTGTCAACATTTAATTCAGCTTAACCAGGAAATAATATTATAGACCTCTGGAAATCAGGATCAAGCATAAATCCTGATGCTGAATGAAACTGGATGATCTTGCTCCTTGTAAAATATGTGCAAAATTGGTTTGGACTATTTTGTCTCTGTTTTTCAGCCATTGTTTTTTATCTTTGTCCTCTGTGCCTGTAGCTCACACCTATACAGCAAAGTATGGTGCCCTGGATGGCCAGTACCTGGGCCAGGGTGTTCCCAAGTTAAGAGTGAGCACAGCTGGTCGCTGTTGAATGAAGCCAAAATTGTGCCATGGGGACTCACTGTGGTTTCTACCATGTAGATGATTGTCAGGATGAATCTGTCCTTCACCTTGTTATGTTTATTCCAAAAGTTGCAGAAAGACGCTTAAGTAAGAGGAACTGGCATAAAGCATCTAGACTTTGGATGGTGCTTGAGCACCCTTTGTGACATGGAGCTGCTTGACTCTTGGGGAACAAAAGGAAGGAATTTGTGAGTGTCTCTGAGTGAAAGAAAAGGAATTATGTGTGTGATTAGGTCACACAGATCCACATATGGATGGGGTTCATGTTCCCAGCTTTTAGAAAGTTGCTGGGAGCTCTCAAAAGGGGAGTGCATATGGATTTCTCATTCCTACTGAGTCTCTCAGTGAGGACTGTTGTATCTCTACTGTGCAGCAGATCTGCAATTTCCAGCTTAAATGCCTAAAAAACTATTTAATGGTCTGTAGAGTTTAAGAGATTTTGTAATGACAGTTTCACAAAGGCAATTGTTGATCTTGGCACAACTACACCCTGATCCAATAAAGCTGGGCATTAGTAAGCTTTTTTACAATGTCTCGTGAAATCCTGATTTTCATGCTAATTTGAATAGTCTTTTGGTATGAATAATAAATACAGGTAAATAATAACAACAACAACAATATAATAAATGATAATAAATATAGAAAATAATTATAAATAAATAAAAATGTATTTGAAAATGAATAAAATCTATAAATAAATAGAATACATATATTTTAATAAATATACATAATAAATTAGAGGTAATTGTGTAGCAGAAGGCCAGAGATATTATGAAAATGAGCATGAAAATGAGGAAAATTAGGCTTTTTCCCCTAGTTTTCAAAATTTTAATGGATTCCAGGTCAGGGAAATATACTGGTATTCTTTGTGATGCAAAGGAAAAGAATTACAAGATTAGACACCTTGGAAGACACAAGGGTGGTACAGAGAAAATCTGATGAGTGATTGCAGTGTTGGAAAGGAGCAAAAGCAGCGTGCACAACGTGAGACTGAACAGCATCAAGTAACTCAGGGGAGTATGATGTCTCCTTTTCTGGTCCTGTTTCAGCAGTGTGGCTGGCAGTCTTTCCAGGCATGTTGTCTTCACAAGAGACTTGCAGACACAGAAGCCCCAGTTAGGAAGCAGGAGAAATCATAGAAACAAAAGGCTGATCAACTTGAAATTAAATTTTACAAGAGTTTATGGGCCTGAATAGTGCGTGTCAGAAAAGTCAGTCATTGCAGGCCATATTGAAATTGGTTGGATGCAGCAGTAATTCCAAGAAGGCCTGTGACTGAATCCATGTCATGGGATGAATGTCCCGTGTCTTTATCAACAGGGGAGATAAGATTTCATGAAGTATATATTTGCAGAAAAATGATTCTGAATTACTTAGGGTGGTCTTAGAGTTTATAACAAATCATTAAATGAAATAAATAATCATTGACCTTCACTATCTTTTTTATGTCTGTAATATTTTCTGAGATCAACTGGCCTTCTGGGAAAGAAATATGTCATGTCTCATGTGACATCTAACCTGGACTGAGAAAAGTGGCAGAAAAAGCCCTTTAAAAGATAATCCTGTCCTGACAGATGGATGGACTAGATAGATAATAATAGTAATACTTTTATTGATATATGATCTTCTTAAAACAGATAATAGCTCTTTTTGTTTTTAATTTATCCAAGTCTTACAGTTCAGTATAATACAGCTCTTGAAGTAGCAGAGGATTGCCCAGGCAATCCTGAGGACAGAATTAGACCCTCTTATTCTATCCTGCTTCTTTTGTTCAGTTTAGGCACCTGTCTCGATGTTTACAGTGCTTAAATTCAATCATATTCAGGCATGTACTTCTCAACCTGAACGTAAGAATTGTCTGAAAGCACTAGATTCAGAAGTGATCAATTTTGAATCAATTTTAAGAAATTAAAATTTATTCAAAAAATTGGCAGTGGATTAAAATATCCATGTTTCAATGAAACCCAAATTTCTTTTAAAATATTTCAGTATCTGAAAACATCATGACATGGGCTAATTTATTTGTAATTTTTAAGCCTTTAAACTGCACCAGATATTTGCTCATTGTCAGTCTCCTAGAAAAGTTGTGTCTATTTCTCACAGAAGGAATATACATGTCAGTAGTAGATCAGAGAAAACAATTGTGAGTCATGATGTGGGGGAAAGGAACTGTTGGCTCTGCACTTCTTTTGATTTGACGATCCAGCCAACAGAGGTGTGGTTGAAACATGAAGTCTGGAAGGCTCTTAGAGCTGATCAGCTTTGCTCTGAGGTTGTTCACCTTGATAGTAAAGCTTTTATTAGAAACAAATGTGTATTGTGTACCTGAGATTAAAGACAGAAATTAGAAACTACAGTTCAGAGTATTTGCAGATGCATAATTACATTAATTGCATTAATTTCTTTTTTTTTTTTTTAATCGAAATGCATTTGCCTGAATTGCTGGATGAATGTCACAGCAGAAAGGATCTAAATTTATATGGTCTTAAGAAGTTAAATCTTAAGAAGTTAATTCTTAAGCAGCTAAGGTCTAAGCTTTTTAAGTTTCCTAATCAGAGTGGCTGTAGACTCTGTATATAATGAAAAAAAAGCTGAGGAAAATGTGAAGAGAAACCTTTCTATTGACCACAACAAATTCCAGTAAAGGAGGGAAGAAATCCTAACTCTCAATTGTTTGAGGAGTCTTAACCAGCAGTTTACATAGCTTTTGGCTCATAAGCAGTAATACTTTTAAAAGAAATATTTAGATGACATTTGAGCCTTGGATTCTAAAATCTCACTCTGTCATCCCCTCAGAGTGTTCTCTTCATAAACTTCTCAAGTTGAATGTTGTGTCTTGTGTTTCTATGGTGTTGCCATCTTAGACAAACCATCTGCATGCAGCTGGGTTATCTTCAACTGAGACTTCATCTGTCCAGCTAGATAAGGTGGCTCATTTTGAGGTGCCTGTGAAGGAACTTGGAAATTTAAAGAGAAGTGATGCCATCTCTAAGTAGATAACCTAAACCAAGGACCTCAGCTAACCTCTTCTACACTAAGTAACGTAACAGCTACTTGTGAGAGTGTGTGGGTGATGTAACCAGAGTATCTACAGGCACATGGTGTGGCATGGACTCAGCACTGCTGCAAGAGGAGTATTGCCAGTTAAAAGGTGCCAGCCTGCTCTGAAAATTGGCTCATCTTTCGAAGTTCTAAAACAATCTTATGAGAACTCCTTTGGACCTTATGAGTCATATTTAGAACAAAACAAAATATCTTTGGGTGTAACAGCATCTGTTTGTGATGTCCAGTATTTAAGAAAATCCATTTAAACCGAGGGGCAAACCGTCTGGCCTGATGAACCTGCTAAACCCTGCCTTTGCTGCAATATGTTCAGAAAGAGAGTGTTACCTGAGATAAACTCGGGCAGCTGGTGCTGCAGCAGCTGCCAGGGCTTTGGCTGTGCCACCCGCACACCCTGCAGACATTGCCTGGCTCAGCCACACCAGCACACAGCCCCTTAGTAAAACCCCATCCTGCCTTTGCTGTTCCAGATGAAATTCTTGTTTCCCTGGGAGATTTTCCTGATGAAATGCTCAGGGTCCTGCTGATGTGTGCAGTTCTGTTCTGCTGAGTCTTCCCTAGCACAGGCATCTCACGCAGCTTTAAAGCAGAAGGCACTCTTTTTTTCCCATAAGGCAAAGATTTAACACTACTTTGCAAAGAAACTCCCAGAGCAAAACTTACGTGAAGTGGATGAGATCACAGTCATAATTTTAAGGGTGTTTTAAGCTTCTGTTATTACTTACTATAAGAAACATGCCCATACAGGATCAGATCACGAAAAAAAAAATTGCAATTACTTACAAGCTTGCAGAAAATATTTCAAAAATAGCTGTGTTTGTATTTAAAAACTAACTGCATTTGGGAGCAAAGATAAAAGATAGTGTTTCCAAAAATGATCTCTGTGTATATCTGCTGTGGGTAACATTTAAAAAAGAGGCACTGCACTCATTTTTGGAAGATACATGCTTATGTTTTATCATGACCCCCATACATTTGAAATAATAGCTGTTCATTCGCTTCTTAATTTCAGGACAATTAGGGGAAATAATTGTAATTTTAAAAACTGCATTGATGTTTATTAAAATGCTAGTGGTTTCACAACCATTCCATAACATCTACTCCAATGTCAGTATTCAAGAAACCCAGATACTGGATCACATCCTAAAGTGCTTGATTACTATTTTTATGCACTGCAATCAATAGGAACGTTGCTTGCACTTAGGACTTTGTTGGCATAGCCAGAATAAAGCATATTTGATTGCTGAGAATGGCAGAAGAAAACCATCTAAGTTGTTTAGCTGTAAAATTAAAAAGTGCTTTCCAAAGTGCAATAAGCTTATCATTCTCTAATGAAATGAAGAGCATTATGAGATGACAATTGTTATATTTCAGGATATACTTGGAAAAAAGATTATTCATTTGTTGTAGGCAATATAATACTCATAATTTTTATCTGATTCTGTAATTGTGGGTTTACTGTTAGCCTTTGTAATTGTTCTTTCAAAAGGTAATTGGATTTACAGAAATTGAGATTCATTTTAATATGTCACATTTTAGAACACGTGGACAAAAACAAACCACAGGCTGATACCTCACATCTCTAACTGGTGCAGTATATAAAATTTAGTGCTTTGATACTTGGGCTTAGGTAAAATGGACAGGTTTTGGTACAAGAATGGTTTAGTTGATAAAACCGTGTTTAAATAGGTAGGCATTGCAGCTTAAGCTTACAAGTGGTGTGAACACAGAAGTCAGTTGTGCAACACAAAAAGCGTCTTCTGACATAAATAACTGCTTATGTGAATAAGCATTAAGACTGGAGGATAAAGATCTTACCCTTCCTTTAAGGAAGGAGTTCTCTGTACTGTTTCTGTCTCCTTTAAGAACTCAATAAAGCCACCTGATGGATTAGAAAGACAACAACCTTTACTCTGTCTTGCTTAATTTGACTCCTTTCTAACATAGGCAGCTTCCTAGATGATCCATTTTCTGTATTTTCTCTGTTTTGGCTAGGATTCTCATTTTTTTTTTCTTTTATCTCCCTTTCTTGTAAAATGTTTTTGTTCAGCTGCTGTTTCTATTCTTTGCTTAAAATAGTGATAAAAATCTGTAATTACAGTGATGGAATGAAGTTAAAAAGAAAAAGTAGTGAAATGAAAGTATTAATTGCCAAGAAAATTGGTGGGCTAAACCAGCCTCTAAGCAAGAGCCTTTAAATTTCCCATGGATAGAGTGAATGCATGTTGCTAAACTCACTCTTGGATACAGATTCCCTGGGAGTTTCTGGGTGCAGGAGTGGTGCTTAGAACAACTGGGGACATAAAAGGGTGAATGGAAGCCCCACTTTCTGCACTGAGCCCTAGAGATGCACTCACCTGCAGTGGGACCTGTTCAGGTGGGCTGTGAAAGAAGTGAGAGGTTTTTGCTGTGTCTACAGAACAGCTGTGACTTTTAACAAGGAGTCAACCTAAAAGGTCTGTCTTGCTAAAGTGTCTGTCAAATGATGAGCAACCACGACATCAACAGATGCTTGGTGAAGATCACAGAGCTCATATTAAAGATTGGTTGAAGCCTTCCAGTATATGAGATGGTGGTCAGTGTTGTGCTATGCTGTGTGTTTGTACCAGTCTTTGCTAACACAAAGGCAGAGCATGTGTGTGGCAGTCAGTGTGACAGAAGGCAGTGTCCCTTCTGAACCCACTCATATGGCACATGGACAGAGGGTGCATATGCCCTCAGCAGAGTGAAGGAGTTATATTTCTCTCTTCCTATAGCACAGCAAATCCCTCTTCTCACCCCAGCATCCCAGGCACCAGCAAAGTAATTGGCCCTTGCCTGTGGGTGGACTGCAGGAAGCCTGTGTGGTTGTTCCCTGTAGAAGGACCACTGTTAGATTGGCTGTGTTGCTTGAGTTTGTACTTCACATCCATCTGTAGGGCTGTCTAGAAAAAGCAGCGTTCTCAGACACAGCTTTAGTAATGCATTACTATGTTTAAATGCCATGTTTAAAGTACTGTTGATAGAGGTGATTAGATGCTGAAAATGAGCCTTGCTTCTGACACTGAAATAAGGTAGGTAGTACATTTCATGTGTGTATGTTCATACAAGTTGAATTCGAACTAGAGAAAACTTTGGTAAGGTGAGAAAAGCTGCATCTCGATTAAGGATTTGATAAGAGCCTCTATCCTGAAACTATGAAAGACAGGACCATACTACTCTCCATTTATATCAATATCAATAATATTAGCGTCCTTTAAGATTTTTCATTGTATATATGGGATAGTGGATTATTGTTCCTATATACCCTGCTTAAATTTTGACGCTTTAAAAATGTAATTTTGGCCACCAGAGGGCAATGATTTCTTCCATTCCTCAACACCTGAAGCAATCTATTTTGATTGAGAGTCAGATGTTAATATAACTCCCTGACATTTTGGAGCTTTGTAGTATGTGCACTTTCACGTCCAAGTTCAAAACTGGCTGCTGTTTGTAGTGACTCAGAATTCTTCACTTGTGATAGTTAATTAGTGTATGTGAAGTAACTATAGTCTTTTCATTTTTTTAGATGTCCACACCATAGAAGTCATAGTTGGGCCCTGTTCTGGCAGGTCATTTAAGATCAAATGAAAACATTGATGAGAAAAGTAGGCAAAATATAACATTAAAAATAGCCTCTCAAGGATTAAAAGTGTGTGCATGTTCCTTGGGTCTCCTTTATTCCTAGGACTTACATTTATTTATCTATCTACACACAGCCATCTAAGCTCTTTGTCTTTAGACTGAATAGTTATCATTTTTACTAAAAATTGTAGTAAAATTATTTTCATTTGTGATGTCTTAATGTGAATTAGTTTGAATAAGATTTATCCCTATTATGCTGCCCATTGAGTTATTTTTTCTAACTGGCTTTTGAGACATTATCATAGTTTAAGATTAAAATTTCAGCAGAGTAAGTTAGAAGTTTTTCAGAAAAAAACTATTGAAGGATGATAGCTCTGTCTTGTAAACATGCCAAAATGAAGATTTAGTAGACAAGCTGCCAGAAGGCTTCTGAATTTATTTGCTGCAAAGCTCACAGAGATACCACTGAATAACTGGGGTCAGCAGACTTGCTGCCTTTTCAAGTTTTTAAATTATTTTGGGTGAAGACCAAAGCATGCACGACTGATGGATTCATCTTGACCAGTGTTTATTCTTCTAGGACTGTTTTGCAGAGTTTCTGAGTGGTCAGCTGTCCCATTGTGGTGACCAGGCTTCCACAAATCAGACCACTTGTCTGAAGTGGAACACCTATATGAATGTCCTTTGATACAGATCCTTAGTATTTTGATGGAATGATGAACCTGAGATATGTGGAATAGATATAAATAGGACCACTATGCCCCTGCTGTTTCTATTTGCACCATCTACTAGGACCTCTAGACAGAGGAGTGTGTCTAGCTTTAGAAAGCTTTAGCATCTGCTTCAGAACAGATGCTCAGCATCATGTGCTACCCAAATTAGCTGGCCACCAGCCTCAACCTTGCTGGAGTCAGGTCCTGTCCTAATATATGAAAGAACAATCCTTTGCAGTAGAAACTCTTGCTGAGTGACCTGTGGATTTATTAATTACAAATCAAGCTGAGCTGTCACATGAACCTTCTGTTCCAGAGTTCAAAGCCATAAAAGTTTTCACTTAGGAAGTACTGATTGCAGCTGACATACTTTGTGAGATACTTCATAGGTATTATTCCTAAAAAAACATCAGTGATACCAAGAGAGGCTTGGAAGAATATTTGTTGTATAAAAGCATAACAGATTGCTGAAAAAGAAAGAAGAGGTTAAGCATTTAGACTATTCCTGATTTTGAGACTTACCAAACAGATAGTTTGCAGCTGACATGTCAGGTTTGTAGTCTTTAGCCTTCTTTGTTAGCTCTTTTGTTACCTTGAGACTCAAGTTTGTATAAGACTGATTGGGTCATCTTCAGCCAGACTGTGTGCTCAGTCTCAGGCCACAATTGATTTCATTTTATGCAGTGGGATTCATAAATTTTCCCCCTAGCACTAGCCTTGCTCTTGCAGCAGAAAGTTAATGAAGGAGTAATGAACACTTTGCAAGTATTTTGAAGGGAAATCCCCAAATGCTGGGAAATGTCTTGTAGGAATGTAGCTGTTTTCCTGCTTTCATGTCCATCCCATGATGCTGGGAGTACTAAACACCAGTGCCCTGGTAAGAGTCTGCTGCAAAGGAGGCAGGCAGAGAACAGAGGGGTCTGTAGGCAGCAGAGATTATGATAAATTAACTTCTGAAATATCCCAGTTTGTTTCACTCTTTCCTGGGGATGGGGCCTGGTGGGATTACAAACATGAAAATGGGGCACCACAAGTCTGTCTTAATCTGGTCAGAACCGTCCACACATTTTCTTCATCTTTAGTGGTTGCCAGACCTCTGGCATGGTTGTCAGTCATTGGAACAGACTGTCCAGGGAAGTGGTTGAGTCGCCATCCCTGGAGTTATTTACAAGATGTGTAGATGTTGTGCTTAGGGATATGGTTTTAGTGCTGGACTTGGGAGTGCTGGGTTAATAATTGGAGTTGCTGATCTTATAGATCTTTTCCAACATAAATAATTCTATGATTCTATGGGGCAAAGTCATTTCAACACATTAGAGTGTGGTCCTTTGGGCAATGGGGGGTGCCAGTTTCATGAGGCAAAAGGAGCCATTGCAAAGGCAACTTGATTCTAACTGGGGGGAGTTAGATGATGCTGAATTTGTTTTTATGAATTTTTTCACCAGTGGTAATGTCAAGGAAAATGAATATAGATTTCTGGGAGTGAGAGCTACCTTCCTGAGCTGCACCTTACTAGACAACCTACTAAGTCCACTCTCCTCTTTGCCAGTGCCCTGGTGCTGGGTGGCAAGAGCACTCACTTTACTGTACAAGGTGTGTTTAAACCTAGTCACACTGATTACACTCGAGTTCAGCAGGTACTAGAAATGTATGTACACCAGTGCCTAAATTAGTCATTCTGGGGGTGGGCTTACATTCTGTAACAAAAAAGGAACAGATTAAAATAAATGACTGTAAAGAAGTAGATTCAGAACATTAACTATGCATTAGTAGTCTAGATGCTTAATTTTAAAAGCTTAAAGCTTTTCTCTAAAAAGAAAAACACAGAAATCCTCATGCATTTCTGGAATTTTTCCTACCAGTTGTAATGATAGGAAAAATGAACTAAAATCTGAACTAAAATCTGTTTTCAGGAATCGGTGATGCCAAGAAACCATGGCATATTGATGTTATCCCCACTATTTTTTTGGTGTATAGGCATGAGAATTGTAAATTTTTCAGTCTTGTGAGGAAGAGCTTTGCTATGTCTACAAGTTAGCCTTTGTCAAGGATAAAATGACAGTTTTTATTTCTTTTGAATGTAAGAAATGAATGAAAGAGTAATTTTGTAAGTCGTTTTTTAAATGTTTTTCCAGTATTATATAAGAACTCACAATTTCCTAATAGGATGTTATGTGGTAAGTTTATACAGTACATATAGAATAGACCCTTGAAATAAATTACTTTTGATCTCATGATTACTGTGGTCTAATGTTCAAAGTGGGAAAAAGGTTTCTCAAGTGAGGTAATCCCTGTTGCTTTTTGAAAGAATCAAAAGGGGATATCTCATTAGTTTGAGTCATAACGTTGACCACATATAATTAGATATCTGGTTTGAGTGAGCACCACAGTCTGAAATTGACTGCAATTTTATTTTGATGGACAAATGAGTCACTTGTTGCAAAATAATAATAAAAAACTCCACACAGATAAAATGGGATAAAATGAGTACTACATCAACATTTAGACACTAGCAACTACTCCTTGCCTAGATTTTTGTTATGAACATTTTTAATGCATGCATGTAGTTTCACTAAAACTTTAACCTGGAAAGTTTTCCAGACCTGTTAAGCAGTTCTGTGCTTATAAACACATATAATTCCCAGATAGCCCCCAATCCCAGCTGAACACTTTTTGGTTCCTAGATAGACATTTAAATTTTGATTTTATACCTTCTAGAAACATCTCCTATGTTAAAATACATTTTTTTTTTTTAATTTCTGGTGGAAAAACTGGGCATGTTGTGTTCCCATCCTCATGCAGAACAGAAAATATTTTGAAATATTGAAATTGTTGTTGGGGTAGAGAAACCTTTTCCCACCGAGCTCTGGTAGCACCTAGTTCAAAGCCGTTTGAATAAGCATGTATTTGAAAATGCTGTATTTATTGTCTTTAGTATTGCAAAGCGCCTTCCTTAGGGTTTTTTTGTAATTACCTTCAGGTATCATCAATGATACTTCTATTTGCAAAGATCTTTGTGCAAATAATTTCTTCCTTGTATTTATGCACAAACAACAGAAAAGAATGGCACATTATATAGAGAGAGGCAAATAGACAATGACCACGTAAGATAGCATACTTTGGAGTGGCATTAGGAAATATGAATGTTGTAAAAGCTGGTGTTATGAATCAAAGTTCCTTGCATTATGAGGATAAATGCTGTTTTCCCAAACAAGGTCATTACAGATAATAACAAACTATTTAATGATAGATATGTTCTTATGGAAGACATACTTCAAATGCCAAAGAAAATTTTAGACAAGCAGAAAAATACTTAAAGGATTATGCATGCAGGTTGAAGAGCTGGATTGCTGTTGGAAATATAAGGGGAATTTGTACACTTACATTCTGGCAGGATTTGGGAAGCAGGATCTGGCCTCAGGTCTAAACTATGATGCAACCAGATATTCCAGGCTGTCAGCATATATTAACATTTTCAATATTATGTGCAGAAAATCCCATGTATCAAATATATTCAGATTGATCATTAAACAGATATACAAGCACTTCAGGTAGAAAAGTCGTGAAAAAGACTAATCTTTTGTAAAGTCGTAACTCCTTTCCCCACCCTGCCTTTTACTGCAAAGCTAAAAAGCTGGTGTTGCAACGCTCTTTATATCATAGTGACCATTGTGAAGAGGTAACGAATCTGAAACAGAGGAAATTGATCCTATTGCTAGAAAGTTCCCAGTTTTCTAGGCCTAAGGGGTTTAATACAAAAAGCAGGGCTACTAATTTTAGGTATGACAGAATGCTTGGAACATGATCAGTCTATTTAAAAAAACAAAAAGACATTTTCTGAATATTCGTACAGCATGTTTATCTGTCTGTGTGCTCTGATCTCCTTATTCTACGCTCTAGTAAATACGGTCACTTCCTACTTTTTGCTTTTTCACTCTGAGGTAGCACTCACAGGGACTAAAAAGGCTGTCCTCAAGAGATGTAGCTGCAGAAAGAGGATAGTGAGAGATTAAATAGATTAGTGAGGAAGAGGGGAACTACAGCATTCTTGTTTTTTGTGAGTATATGATTTCAGGTTTCTGTGGCACAAGAATTTCTTAACAGATATACTTGTACCAGATAGCACAATGAGTCTGAAAAACAAGACCAAATTTCAGTACTAGTGTAATGTCAGGATTTTTCAGATAACTATATACTCCTCAGAAGAAGCTGTCTCTCAGGCAGGCAGAGCTCAGAGTTACATGTGTATTATTCCACATTTGTAATCATATATGCAAATCCTTACAGTAAGATTGGTTGATGAGGAGTAATTTGCATAACTCCAGCATGATTACTTCTCAGTAACTTCATCACACATAAATCCCTTACTTCTGACAGTTATTTGTCACTATTACCTAATCAGAGTATAAATATTTGTAATAACTGTGATTATGGAAATCTCTGGCTTTATAATCATTGGGATACAGGCAGTAATTTGTTCCAGTTTTTATTTTTATTGGTTAGAGACAGTGAGCTCATCCCACTGCTGGGCTGTACCTTGCTGTGATGAAAGCCTGGCTTTGGGCACTCCGAGAGAGAGAGCACAGGTTTTGTCAGGAGAGTCATCGCCTTTCAGAAGCGTTTTACCAAAAGCATTTTGCCAGAGGCATTCTGCTTAGCAGGAGATTTGTCTAGGGAGGCATTCCCTGGAAGCATTTCCCTTGCAGGGACTTTTCTGTAGAACTATTCCCCTGAGGCTTTTTTCCGAGAAGAAAGAGTTATTTATGTCATAATTCAAATGTTTTAACAACTTACTATTTTTTATTTTTTAATATGTATTTTTGTATATGTCAATATAAAACAGTCTAGCTATAGTCTTAAACTGATGGATGTAATATATGTCACAAACAGGTTTCTCCAACTACCTTTTCAATAGCGATATGCTGGCTACAGAAATGGCCACTTCAGCTTCCCACATCTTTCATTTAAAGCAAATTTACTGCTACCTTCTCACACTCCAGACGGCACATACAGAGCCAGACTTGTTCTACCCTCAGTTCACACACACAGCACTCATTTCTGCTGATGGGAGTCACGCATATAGTCTAAGGAGGAAGATACCATACTACATTTAGTTCTTTCAGGCAAAAGGAAAAAAATTAAATTCATGGTATCATTTTGGACTTCTGATTTTTCTTGAAAATGATCTGGGTGAAATGTTTGGTTACATTTTGCAGTTTCTAGAAACTCATCTGTGACCTTTTAGTGAATATGAAACATCTTTGCTGTGTTTTTACCGTTTGATGCTTTGCAAAAGTGTGTATACATGTGATGAAAATTGTTAAGCAAAGCTTGGAAGTGAAATGTGCACCTGCTATATTTCCTTGCTGACTGCCTTTACAGAGCCTTAATCCACTGATTGCTACGGACTCACTCTTTACTTACACCATTACAAAATTAAGAATTACAGAATACTTTCAGAGTAGGAAATAGGCCATTTCTTTTGTGCCTTCTCGATCACCTGAAATAGCTTAGAGGTACTTATCTTTCCTGTATTGAAATATGTGAAGTCTGTGAGAGGACCCATGTGCTTAGAATCAGGTAACTCCTACAAGTGCCTACTCTTTCCTGGACTGGACTCCTAAGAGTTTCTGACTCCAGTCCTTGAAGCAGTTAACTGTAGATAATGGTTTAGTTTGGGAGACAAAGTGCAGCCAAAAGTAAGGTAATTCTCTTTTCAGTGTGCTGTAAGGGAGTTATGTTTTAGACAGCTGCATCTTTTCATTGCTGCACAGTATTTACCACTTTCCCAAGATGCTCTTGCCCTATTTTCCGAAGTTTTCCATGAAGTACTACTGATTTTCTTTGGCCTTTAATATTATGCATTATAAATATGATTTGCTTAGAAGTTTGTAATGCCTTTTTATCAGTGGTTGGTATGACTTGTGCAGCTGTTCTGCAATTACATACTATGGAGCTGAGCAGAAACTTTAAGACATGAAGCATTTCTACGGAAGTTTGGTAATTGAAAAAGCCTGGCTTAAAAGTGAAACCTCAAATACTGGAAAATGGAAATAGACTTGTCTCTGAAAATGTTATGATGATTTTGAATGTCACTGCATTTGAAGGAATATCCACAAGGAGAGTGCTAGGCTCAGCACCGACTTAAATCATGTTCTCTCCAGTAGAGAAAATTAGTTTTAAATGTCATCTGTTTAATTGTTTGTTATGCCTAATTAAAAATGGTAATTTATTTGATTTATTTGTAGCACAGTTAGTATGTTGCTTTATTAAAGAAATTACAGAAGTTTGATTTCTAATTTTACGAAGACTGAGGATTTATTAAAGTATGTATTTTGAAATATTTTTCTTTGGAAAAAAAATGGAGACTATTTTGTTAATATGGAATTCTATCATTCTTGAAAAATGCCTAGTGGGCAAAAGGAGCATTATATCTTAATGAGATTATTCTTGCTTTATAGATGGTAAGCATGATAACAAGTAAATGCTCTTTTTTACCTGCAGAAATATTTAGCAATCAGACCCCTGACTTATTTTCACAGTGGCTTAGCCAAAGAGCTTTTGTTGTGGTCTAGGACACACAGCGCAAGGGAAGGCTCATCATGCTGAGGAGGCTTAGAGATGAAGTGACACTTATGCTGGAATGGTAGCTGTATATGATGGCGTTGGAAAACAAAATAAATCTGACACTATGTATTCTGGAGGAAGAGGTAAATGCTCATGAAAATTAATATATTTTTTCAAGAGCTTTTTAATCTAGCAGTATTAAAAAAAAAGAAACTGATTATGTGAGATGGATTTTTTTTTACAAAAAACATCTTCAAAATTATGAGGATAGGGCAGAAATACAGAATGGTTTAGGGCAGAAATACAGAATGGTTTTTCATCCCTTTGCTGCAGTGAAATTGATCTGTTTAGCTAGTTGGTGGATTTTTTTAAAAAAAAAATTTCCCCCAAATAAATGTAGAGCATGTTGCTAAAATATATTGAGTTTTCTATATGGTGAAGTCTGTCATTCTCAGTAAGACACTGCTTCTGTACAGGAAAAAAGAGAAGGAAGATATGGAAGTCATCTTTCATATTCCTAGGGGTCTTTAGGGCTAGTGGTGCCCCTCACTCATGGGAGAGCATCTTGTACCTCTGGGAACGGGACCTTAGCAGAGAGAGGTGCACACGTGTCTAACATTATTTTGCTGCTCATGTTACAGTATCAAAATCAGGATGCGTAAAGAAGCCAAGAAGTTCCTTGGCATTTTGCTCATGAGGAATGTCACTGGGGCTGCTGCAGAGACAGTCACCATTCCTACCAACAGGAAGTGGACCTCACTTTTTGCTCTGGTCTATTCCTGCACTATGTGCATCTGTATATATGCGTATTTTAAGTAATCATGGATGTTTATTTCTTGGTTCAATGCAAATTACCCTTTTTGTGCTATCACAGCACCCTCTTCTTGCCCATACAGTTGGAAGCCTCTTAATTTACTATGAAATCTTCCATGTGTGTTTGATTTTTAAGGTCCAGGATATTTTGTTAATCTCCTTTACAGTTTTCATTATTTACTACATGAAATTCTATATGCTTTCTTTCCTGCACAGGAAGTCTTAGAGAAAGTAACCCCAAAATCTGATTGTGCAGCTGCAGTTCCTAAGGTAGCAATAAAATCTGCAAAGGTTTAGATTCTTGCATGTTTTCAGTGACTGTGTTATATTTACTTTCCTCTGTCAGGACATATCAAAGGACTAAAATTGGGTCAGATGATGCCTGCTTCCATTTAACTTCTATATTTAAATGAGATTCAAGGCAAATATTTGCTGCTTCTTTGGTACACAGAAATATATCTGAATATTATTGAGGCTGTGACTTTAATCTCCACAGTTACTGGAGACCTGTTTGTCTCCAGGTAGGAGGTTGATTAGTCCATTTAGATGTGAACTGCACAATGGAGGTTCCTGTCTCTCCTCAAGATCTACAGAGAGCACTTAACTCAAAGCTCAGTCCAGTCATCAGTTAAGGCAGGATAACCCAGGCTCCTGCTCAAAGCAAGGTCAGCTATGAGATCAGACCACTTGCTCAGGTCTTTATCTGGTTGGGTCTTGAAAACCCTCAAGAATGGAGAGGTACTCCCCAGGCAGTGTCTTGCATTGTCTGACTGTCTTCTTACAGTGTAGAAGTTTCTCCTAATGCTAGTCTGAACCTTTATTGTTTCAGCTTTTCATGTGGTGTCCTTCACACTGCCACCTCATGGCTGGGAAATCTGGCTCTATTTTCTGATGCTGAAGGACTGGTGTTTGAGCAGAGCCAGCTCTGCTTCAGGCTGAATAATCCCAGCTCCCTCAGCCTCTCCTCACAGGACAAGGACTTCAGCCCCCAAACATTTTGGCGGCCTTTTGCTGGACTTGGTGTGGTTTATCCATTTCTGTCTTGTACCAGGGGGCCCAGCACTTGGCACAGTATTCCAGTGTGCATCATCCTCCACCATGGTGAGTGGAGAGTGAGAATTCCTGCTGTGTCCTGCTCCTGTTACTACAGCCCAGGTTATTTCTTGTGCTCTTTGCTGCCAGGGTGCTGCTGTCTCATGCTGCTGTCTTCAGGGGTCTTTTCCGCAGAGCCTCTCCCCATCGGTTTCCAGCCTGTGTCTTTGCAAGGACCATTTCCATCCTAAATGCAGGGATTTGGTTTTCCCCTGATTAAACTTCATAAGGATCCTTTTGGCCTGTTCCTCAAACCTGTATGGGTCCTTTCATATGACAGCCCTGTCCTGAAGTGTATCCACTGTTTCCCCTGGTTTAGTGTGAAAGTGCATTCCACTGTTTCAGAAGCCTGCAGATCACTGGTGAAAATGTTAAGCAGGATGAGTTCCAGAATAAACTCATTCTGGAAACTTTTTAACCAGCTTCCAGATGGGACTATGGCCCCTTAGTCATGACCCTTCCTAGACAGTCTGACTGGGATTTTTACCTGTCCATTTGTTCACAATCAGATTGTAAAGCTGTAACTTGGAAACAAGAACACCACGTGAGACAGAGTCAAAAGCTAAAGCCAATGTGTAAATGACGTCTCCTGCTCTATGCTTAACTACAGGCCCCATCACTATACTCCAGAGAGATAGCAGGGTGGTCTGGCATGATTTGCTTTTAAACTCCTGTTCCTGGCCCTCCATCCTCCTCCTCCTGTGTATTGCCTTTTAATCTTCCTATGCCATAAGTTCCCTCTTCAGTCATGCAGATTTTCTGATAAGTTTGATGATCTTCCTGAATGTTCTTGCGGACTGCTCTTGCACTTGTAGGAGGCTGTCTGACAGACCTGCCAACTTCCCTAAACTCCTTTACTTTTCAGACCTGCCATAAGATCACACCTGACAGTTTTCTGAGTAAGTTAGAGTCTGCTGACCTGAAGTCTGAACTCTGTACTCTGCTCTTTTACACTAGGTATCAAGTACAGTCCAGCAAAGTTTTGCAGTTATTTGCTACGTTCAACATTAAATATCTTTATCTTATTTCTAGTCCTAATGTTTTTTCTTTCCTCATTTTAGCTATTGGATCATGTAATGATTTTTTTTTTTTTTATTTAAAAGGAAATAAGTTTTCTGTTCAGTGGAAGAAACTGATATATTAGACTCTCAAATCATCTCTTGATCTTTAGTTGTTGAATTCACTCTTATCTCAGCTGCAAGGCACTATCATTAAGAAGCAGCTGTACTAACAGGTGACTCACACAAGCAGGTGCAAATTATCTCAGATATAGGAATCTTTCCCTCAAGCAGATATAATGAAGTATTAAAGCAGGAATGGTTTTAGAAAGCTGCTGTGGCTGTAGTTAGTTGGGGGAGGAAGCTTAAGTTTCTATTTTGTTATTGTTTTGAGTTAACAGTAAAAATCAAAACTCAGGGAGTCAGTAAATTTGGACTCCATAGAACATCTGTTGACTAATCAAAGCAGGTATTGCAGGCTCTACCTTCCAACTGTTCTTTAGATTTAATATTTGCAGTCAATAAAAAGGAGAATATATTTTTTCACATTCTGAAAGAGAGTTCAGTATTTAATGTGCTGCTTTTTGCAATCTAAACAGATGAAACAAATTAATCTGTTCTGACTATACCTCAAGAATTTATTATTAACTGGTAAGTTTGAACATGTTAATTTTTTTCTTAGATTTCATTTCTGCAGCAGGTATGAGTTAAAGTAAGATAAGATGTGGAAATTGATGTAGTGTGAGAAGAATATTAAGTGCTTCCTATTTCTCTATAATATGTAGGTGTGGCTACAGAAGTTTTTTTAAAAAAAGATGTGTGAGAAGATCACATTTCTGATCAATTGTTTTATGTTGATTTTTTAACTGCTGCTTTCAGGTGAATTTCCCCATCTGTGAAAAGCTTCTTTGACCTCAATAAACACTTAAATAATGAAATGAAATAGTTTGAGACTTGAGTATCTTATTCTCTGTAGAATATAGGAAAACTGAGTTATTTTGTTTTGTATCTTCAAAAACTATAGTATGGAGAGGTTAATGCTTACATCATATGAGAGCCTGATTCTTCATTATCTTTCTGGAGGTTTATTCTGTAGAGCTGAGACTTCCACAGTCTACGATGACATGGTAACATGAGGACAACCCAGTAATTCCCATGCAGAAAGGATTCTTCTGCTTTTTTTATTGTGTGACCCAGATGCATCCAAACTGAAACAGAGGTCTGAAGAGGGCTTTTCTGTTTCTTTTCTTCCAGGAAAAGATGCGAAAATAACACTAATAATAGCAATGATTTGTAGTTTGAAGTGAGCAGTCCTCTTGTGAGAGGGGGGGAAATAAAAATCACTATGTGGAAAAGTGGTCGTATAATAGGGTTGGTCTAGCTCCTTTGCAAAAAGATTCAAATGATCTCCTGTCTAGCCAGCTACCAGTAGTTGAGGAGCTTTTTTGTGCCCCTGTAACTTAGTCTATAAGCCTTAAGGTGATGATACTACCTGTGCACTTAGTGACTCATTCTCACTGATGTGTCCCTGACTAGAAGAATGTGTCCCAGAAGTGCTGTCTTCCTTCTGTTGCTGCAGATACGAGGTGCTCCATGTGTTCCACAGAGCCTATCTCTTCTGTGTGCAGCTCCTGGCTGCAATCCCACAGGCTGGACGGAGCCCTGGCACAGGGCTGGATGGAGGGGCAACAGCAGTAGCACCCTCCCAGAAGTGCAGCAGCTCAGAGGGATGTTTCATTCTCAGGGCACTAAGGAAACTGCAGAGCCTTTGCCTGCACTCTGTTGGGGTGAGCCGTGGCACTGTGGTTGTGCTCTGCCCCCAGCCAGGCTGTGCTGGGATGTGGCACCATGTGCTGCTCCCACCTGTGGCTCTCCAGTTGTTGGCCAGCAGGGAGAGCACAGGGCACCAGGGCCTGGGTTTCTGCAGCCAGCTGCCTGTCTTGAGAATCAGATTTTGCTCTGCAGTTGGCTGCAGGACACAGCAGACTCTGGAGACTCCAGCACTGGGGCTTGTGTCCACCAGGCTGTGCAGAGGATCAGATCTGAAGGTGCCCTTTGTTTTGACACTAGGGGGGTAGAGGGGATCTGGTGCTATTGGCTTCCAGCAAAGGTACTGGAAGTATCTCTGCTTTTGCTGTTGTGTATTTTGCACAAAACTCTCTTCTGTGGATGCAGAAGTTAATTTCAAACAATTTGCTCTTTGTTAGAGTCTGATTGTTGTGACACCTGTGTATATAAAGCTAAATTTTTTCTCTCTCAAGTGAAATTTTGCTAATTATTGGCTCAGCTATCTCAACTAAGTGGGAAGAATATCTGCTATAAAATGTAAAAAATGGAAAAGGAAGAATGCTCAGAGATAAGAAACTGATTGATGTACAAAGATACAGAAAATAAATTATTCCCCTTCTAGGGGGAATTCTGTCAGACAGAAATTCTCTTATTCTGCTAGGGAGTGAAATTGCCATTCTTTAAAAATCTGACACAGAAGACTTGCAGGTTCATTTTGAAACTGCATAATACAACTGTATCCCTTAACTGTTTTCATAGATCCAAAGAGTTATATTTGGACTATCAAGCCCAGATAGAAAAAGTAAGACCTCACAGAACCCTCTTATATGCCTAAAGGGGCACTTGGGCATCTCAGTCTGTAATCTGTAAAGATGATGTGTGAAACTTCTGCTGTCTGATTTTGGCCAGTGGAGTACTCTTATTCCCTGGCTCTATTTCCCCATGGGGGCTGTCACCTTGTCAGTTACCTTATTTCCTACATATCTGGCAAATATTTTATTCAATTTCAAACATACCTCAAGAAGTCCAGGCCAGATCCTGGCACCAGCACCAGGTCAAATATACTATGGAGCTCTACAATTCTGCACTTGTCTGCCAGATTTATGTAACCAATCCATGCAGGACCTTGCTACCATGGAAAGGTGAGAGAGTCCTTCCTATCTCAGCCTGACCAGTGTCTCAGTGTTAGAGCAATCCTTTGGGGATCTGGTTCTGGCTGTATGCATGCTAAAGGTGACATAAGAGCCTTGTTTCACACTTTGGCTTTTGCTAAAACTCTGTATTGGTTTCTAACCTAGAGGAAAAGGAATTGATGATCTCCCATTACCCCTACACAGAAGAAATGCATCTCAAGTGAAGATGCAAGTGTATAAATGCGAGCTTAATGGCAACTAACATTTCTTAATAGAGTTGTCAACATTATCATCATCTTCAGGGTTCTTTTTAGAAAAGATATCTGAACCACTGCGATGTGTTGAAGATAATTTTGGGCTACAAAAAGAATATGATCTTGGACACATTTCTTGCTTTGTATTTTGACTGGCTAGCTGAGTAAATATCATATGAATCCCATTCCAAGGAAATGAACTTCTGCTATGTAGGCAACCCACATATTGACAGAACCCATAAATTCTGTTTCAATAAACATCACTGCTTTGTAGCCCTTGTGATTAAAAAGTAAGATCTACAAACTGTGAAAGAGAAGACAGACCAAAAACATCAAAAACAAATGCTTCAAAGTTGCGTGGGTTGTTTTTCCTTTTTTTTTCTCTTTGAAAGAGAGGTGGATGACATTGATATTCCATGGAAAAAAAAATGAGTTGATATCTTTCAGTTGGCAATTTTAAACCAATTCTTCCAGTGCCTGGAACTGGATAGGTGACACTGATATGCAGAAATATATTTGTGAAGCGATTTCAGTAAGTCAGTAAGTAGATAGAAATGGAATTGTATCAGGCTCAGCGCAGGCTGGCATTCCCACACCACTTGTTGTCAGGAGCATCCACTCAGGCTTTTGATGTCTCCAATGTTTATTCAATGCACTTGACACTTTTAAATCTAGTTTAGTGTGATTTTGCTTTTGATGGGGTCTTTTAACATATGCAGCAACAGACTGAGGGAGGACAATTTCAAAATAAAAGATGTTCACTCATCAAAAGCTGCTGTAGTATTCAGAAGTGGTACAGTGACACTTTAGTCCCTGATACAAATCATTTGTGCACAGTATGCAAGATTTCAAAAAACTACACTGATGCACTGCATACAGTAGCTGCAGACTGAAGCACTGTCAGGAAAGCATGGAGTTATCTTCAGAAGATCTGTACTAAAACTGACTTTAAATAGAGGTGTTCTGCATCAGTCATAAATCTTTAACAGCTGATGAATATTAAGGTTCCCAATATTTGGGCAGAACAGAACCAATCGGTTTCTTATTCTGCTAAAGAAGACACAGTTCTGTGAAATACATTGTGGGCTGAGTTGGGTATATCAACCATTTTAAGTGGAAAAAAAAAGGTTTACATGCAGCCCCAGGGCCAAGATTTACTTGGCTGCCAACTGAAACACTGGCTGGCCTTGCTGAATGCAAAGGTGAGCTGATCCCTGCAGGTGGGAAGGCAGGCGGGAGAGCTGCTTCTCACAGCACTGGAAAGTGGTTATCAGCAAACTCTGCCTCTGACTGTTGACACGCTGTCAGAAATGGGAGTTGTTACTGGGATTGCTGAAATGGGAAAAAATTTGAGTGTGGGAGTTTTTGAACTTACTGAAAGCTCCTCAAGGCCCTCTTCTTTCATCATCCTGCTGAGCTGCTGAAGTAGGATGTTGATGGTGTGGCCAGACTTACAGGATCAAGCTAACTGAGCAAGACTTTTAAGAACCTTCAAAAGGACTTATGTATCATTCTGTATTTGGACTTAGAGATATTGGAGAGTCACAGCTAGGGAGGAAATCTCCATTGCACTAGCCAGGAAGGCTGAGGCTGACACACTCAAACAAGACTGTATGGTGATGATAACAGTAAACTGATTTGTAGTTAAATTGCAATGAATAAAAATAGGGAAAAGGAGAATTTGCAGAAATTGTTAAATGCTCATCCAATATAGGCTTTTTTTCCTACATCAAATACTGCTTCTGCTGACTTTGTGGACATGCAGTCCCGATGCAGTCAGAGAGCAGAAATATCTATAGTGGGAAAGGAAGCCTTACTCAGTAGATGAGAGTGAGGAGTGACCCTGTCCAGCCATGTTTTACAGAATTTTAGTTCCCCTTTGCCCTTTTCACTGAGTATCTCTGAACATGAGCTGCCAAAGGAGAGAAGCAGAACTCAGACTGGGTATCCTGAATCACTCTTTGGGAACCAGCTACTGTCTGCTTTTCCTTCTGAGTTCAGTCAAGTTGTGGTTGAGGAAGAGAGAGTGAGAGGAGGTAGGGAAAGCAGGTGTGAAGGAAAAGGGATATCTGGGATGAAGGTGTGCATGTAGAGAAAAGAGAGAGAGCATCCCAAAGGGAGCAGGAGGGATCTAGAGACTCTTGAAATGTCTGAGGAAAAAAAGTAAGAATGAGATATAAGGAAAAAGGAGAAAATGTCAGGTATATATACCTATATATAGAAATAGGTTTAATAAGAAATAGCACTATTAAAAAAATATTTCCTCCATATTCTGATTATCTCCTTTAAATGGAGACTATATTGCTGTAAAGGTAAGAAACCTCTGCAAGGTTTCTTCAAGTGATCTTATTCCCCTTAGGCTGTGCTTTTCTGAAAGCTCATCTTGTTCAATTTGAGTCAATAACAGTATCAGCTTAGAAATAAAATTTAGGTAACCTCATCAGTGAGGAAGTATATGATGCCTTAAGTGTTAGCTTTCGTGTATATGTTAGCATCATATAAACCACTAATTACTCCAAAATAAAGGAAAGAAAAAGGGCCCAACATATGCAATGTGTGTGTGTATATGTATATTATACATACATAAAGTA
The DNA here is from genome assembly GCA_024734555.1 of Trochalopteron elliotii. Lineage (NCBI taxonomy): Eukaryota > Metazoa > Chordata > Aves > Passeriformes > Leiothrichidae > Trochalopteron > Trochalopteron elliotii. The sequence goes on along the minus strand of JANPWX010000078.1, from coordinate 2,607,246 downwards.
CTTCTATATAAAAATTTCTTCTGAATTCCTGTCTTTTTGGAAACTTTACTCATGCCTGCTGACAGGGTCAAAACATGTGGTGGATAAGTTCAGACTTCAAAGGCATCTCTTATACCTCTGATCATGGGCACAGCCTCCTTGTGCTGTGATCTGTTTGTGTGTATTAAGCATGATTTGTAAGGCTGTACCTATCCTGTCAGAATGGCAAAGTTTATGAAATACAGGCATGGTGCAAGTTGATTGTTTTGCTAATCATAACAAAACTGGTTGTGCTGCTATCCCTCTTTGGCTGTGGAGCAGTCTCCGGAGAACCATGTCTGTCATCAAGACCCCAAAGTCTGTCTGCAGGATACCTTGGTGGAAATGGTGGGTACCAAGTCACTGTATGTACTTGAACATGCAGGTTTCAATATGGCTTTTTGGTGGGGGTAGAGGACAAGGCATGCTTTTGTACTTTGTACAATGTACTTCTGAGCCCGAATTACAAGGCTTTTTTTTTCTAGTCTAAAATTGGATAGTTATTCTTTTGAACAATCCCCAGATGGTGGATAATGCAGTTACATTTGCTTTTCTGTGTTGCAAGCCTAGGATTTTCAAAAGGAACAAGTAAGATTAGCCCCTTGACAGCCAGGTTGTACTTTGGAAGGGTTAAGACACTGACACTCTTAGGTACAAGGAAAGAGAGTACTAGGTTATTCCTCCTACCTGAATCATTTTTATCACATAATTAAAGTAATGAGTATTTTTGCTTGGTTTCCTCCGCCCTCCACCTCATTCTTCTCCATAAATGTTTTGCTTTTTTCTTCAGCTTTTCTACTGGTAGCAACTGGACTTAGCATTTCACTGTGGTAATACAGGAAATATTGAACTTTTTGGAAATCACTTGACACTGGCTGATGTTTTATAACTTTTAATGTTAAAAACTCAAGGTAAAATTGTTTCTCAGCCAAGTCTGATTGTTTTAAGAATGAAAGAAAATTCATCTGGACACAAAGCAGCAATACTTTTATTTTTCCTTCTTCTAAGTCCATAGTATATGGGTTTAAGATGATGCTTTATAATCCTGTATGAATTGTGTGTGCTGTGAAAGGAATCCATAGCTATGATGACTCATAGGGATTTTCTTAATGCATTCTGATACGTGGTATCCTAGTTCTTAGCATGGGACAGAGAGGTCACTGGAAAGCTGGGCTTTCTGAGCCATAGCTGAAGTGTAGGCAGTGTACTGCAGAACATGTGAAAGCACCCACTAAAGCACTGCACATGTCTGTCTGGCCAGCTGAGCCCTGTTACATATCTTCACCTTATACACAAGGGTGGAGAGAGCTGTCAAGAATACAAAGTTTACTTTTCCTTCTCATGATATATTTTGATAGCTTGTATCTCACGATGTTAAGGTGGCAGCATGGGTAGCAAAAGGGTAGCACTACTGCTCAGGCAGTGGTGTGAGCTGGAGTGGCCTTGCAGCAGTAAAAAGTGAACACAAAGATCAGAGTTGTTCCTTTAGCAGAGCATCCCATCTTGCATCCTGCCAAGAGCACTCTCCCTTTCACAGAGTCATTAATGTTGGAAAAGACCTCTGAGGTCACTGAGTCCAACGTTTGATCACCACCCTGTCAACCAGAGCATAGCACTAAGTGTCACGTTGTTGTGTCTTGAACACCCCAGGGATGGTGGCTCCAATACTTTTCCCTTTCTTCCTGTATCTCATACTTCCTTCCTTAGTGATGGTCTCCATAATCAGAAAAATTTCCATGGATGAATGCATGTCCCCATGGGTGAGTCTCTGAAATTGCTTGCTGTACTCTGTATGGTATAAATTATCAAATGAATGTAAAGGAAACCTGATTTTGGTCAAGGGATACTCTTAGGTATCCCAAAGGTAAATTTGTTACTGCTAAATAATAAAAAGTTGGCTTTCTGAGTTCAGACTAAAAGGACAGCACATTTTTGTATATTTTTCTCAAACTGATCAAAAGAGATTAGAGTTCCAGACACTGACATGACAAGCTCTAATGAGGAAAGTAGAGCTAGAAAAACTGAAATATCAGAGTTCACTCTCTGCTCAGCAGAGTCTGACACAAGTCTAATATATTGATACACATAATTAAATGTGGGTTTCCCCGACAAGTAGAAAGGGAATTTTAATAGTTTAAGAAGTCCCTAAAGCTATCTGACCATCCTTGGCTTTCTGTTTGATCTGATCATTGGAGAACAGAAGGTTCTGTAAAGGAAGAGCTACCAGCAATTCCCAAGCTCAAGGTCCCCTCCATCCCCCCTCCTTGTGATTTGATCTCAGTATGAATATTTCTCATTTGATCTGCTGCTTCTCATTCAGTGCCTGGACCTCAGCTGGACTTAAAATATTTAGAAAGAGCCTGTCTAAAGATGGTGGATAATTTAATGTGCAACTGCTTAACCTGGTTGGTCTTCAGAGAGGAAAACGCCGGGATTTAAAGTGATGTGGAAATACTGATAGAGAGCTCCCATACTGAGAAAATGCCACTGTTTATCAATAGACTCCCTTGCACAGAATATTGATGACAATTCAAGCTGTCCTTAGATGGATTCTCATCCTTCTGGAGTTACACAGTGTTGCACTGTGTGACAAGATGTACTTCAGTTGTAAAAATGTTCCTAATGCATAAATATTCTTTTAATATTTTGCCCTAAAGTGCACCCCATACTTTCTGTAGTGGTGAATACATTTTGCAGATGCTGCATCAACTGTGGGATTTGAGACTGGGATATCATATTACTACTATTTTCTATAGTATCCCTTGTGTATAATTGAAAGTAATGACTTCTAATGAGTCCCTGACCTTCTTCAACCCACTGGAATGAACCTAATCAAATTCAAACACATTTTATTAGGTACTTTATATTATGCACATTCTCCCTTTGTCACATCCTGTTCTAGCAGGGCAGAACAACAGGTCATAAGCTGAAATACACTTGCTGTAATATGTCTTGTTAGACTTTGTGAAAGATGCTTTCTGGCAGGTAGTGATGCAATGGAGCTTTAGTAGTTTTTCAGCCCATTATCTG
>JANPWX010000078.1:2566063-2604188 GCA_024734555.1 Trochalopteron elliotii | reverse complement strand
ATACATGAATTTATCTACTGGGAAAATACATTGTTTTAGATCTCTCCTACTCACAGTAAAATCCATGGAGTGATGCTGATTCAAAAACGTTCATATATTGAAACTTTTCCATAACATCAGCTCTAGCAGAGTTGATTTGTAGTTGGTGGAATTGTCAAGGCATCACCTTGCACAGCTGCTCTGAGCATTCGATGGACTACCCCATCTCCAAAGGCATTACTGAGTCTTAATGTCTTGGGTCTTCACAGGGTGATTTAGTATTGGTTTATTCTGAAATGAATGAAGCGAGGTGTGTAGTGATGGCATGAGTGACCCCTCCAGTGTTTGTCAGAGGGAAGGAAGGATGAAGACATCGGTGGAGGAAGTTGAATGTAAAGGGTCATAATAATCACGTGTAGCCAAAGTGAGTGGGATTGTGAGATTCAAAGGAATACATGTAGCTGTTTACACTATTGTTCTACATAGTGTGTAGAACAGTTGAATTAATCTCCCAGGCTCCCTTTGTAGTCAGTGGAGAGAAATGTTCCAGGGTGCATTTCACTTTCTGCTATAGTTAGTAATAATAAAATACGTTTTCAGTATTGTTTGGTATACACAGTAGGATGTTATTAAGCTTTAACAAACTCTTTTGAATCTTGAATATCCTTCCTGAATGACTTTGGCATTACTGTGTTGCAGGCTGATGTTTTTCAGAAGCAAAAGCAAACCAAGATGGTACTTTGGCTGATGGCAATTTAAAAATGTCACTGATAGCCTAAGTATGGTGACCTCGGCTCTCCTCCTGCAACTGTTCAATATCTAGGCCCTGAGGATTCATTTCACTGCTGTGAACTTTTTGTACTCAGAAAGAACTCTTTCTTGTTGTACAGAAGAGGGAATAAAAATCTTTAAGAGATAGGGCCATTAATGATTAATGATGGACATTTAAAATTCAAAAAATCATCAAGTTGAAAACATGTTTCCACAGTCAAATTTTATTCCAAGTACTTTAACTCCTTTGCAAGCTGTATTAGTTGGTGGTAAAATGCCAGTTGATATTGAGTAGTCATTAACCTAAAGTTTATTGACTTCAGTTTTTTAGTTGCAGTTGTTTCTGTTTTTAATGTGCTATTGCTAATATTCCCCCCCCCAAAAAAAAAAAAAAAAAAGGATGGCTGAGTGATGAGAGAATGGGAAAGAGAAATAAAATCCTTGTTGATATGTTAAAGTTAGTAGTGATGGGACTGAGTGGGTAGTGAAACTGAAGATGTGAGTGATTTAAGCCCATTACTCTGGGTGACTGTACAACATAGTTACTGCTGTGAGTGTAACTCATAATGTCTAATTTTTAAAATTGATAGTGATTCCTTTCTCAAGTCTTTTTCCTTATGAGCTTTGCTCATTTCACTGTCTGCTATTTTGTTCCCAAATCATGCTTTCAGCTGGAAGATTGTGTAAAGGAAGATGGCATATGAAATGGCCAGCTGATGCATTACATTGTCAAATGTAGCATGCAAGTGGATTTGAAAGCTCAGTAAAAGGGTTCTAGTGAAATTTTGCCTTAAACTTGGAGAGCATGTAATTCAAAAGAAAGCATGGTAAAAACTGCCTGCTTTGGTGAGGACACTCTCCTGGAATGGCGCAACTAGGTCATGTTGTTTCCTCTGTCATCCTCAGTGCAACCCTTCAGTGTTTTAGGGTTTGGACTCCAGCAGTGGACCCCCCAAACAGATCCATAGGAATGTTCCTCTGCGAATAATCCTGGATTCAAGAGTAGAGGGTGGCTTTTGTTTTCAGTGTATGAGGAGCTGAAACTGGTTTACACTTGGCTGAAATAAATGGAAAGTTCCATTAGCTGCCTTTGACACTCCTGGAGTTGTCCACACTTCCTCAAGGGAGTATAGGTCTGTTTTGTAGAAATGCTTGGTGCTTGTCTTGTACTGGTGTCATTCCTCCTTTGAAGACCTGCCACAGTCGGGCCTGTGGATGGTCACTTCTGAAAGTACCTGTTCCATCTTCTCTAATCCTCTGGGAAGGAGAGCTCTTTAGAGACAGATTTTAAATCAGCTAGGGAATGTGTGCAGGTAGATGCATGAAAAACAGACTCTTCTGGACTGCTGATTTTGGCTTGAATGAATCTTCAAGAGTTAGGTGTTCTGTTTAGTTATCAGCATTTTTTTGTGTGTGTGTGTATGTGTGTTTGGGTTTAGTTTTGGGGGTTTTTTGTATGTTTTTCTCCAAACTGTTTTATTTTTTAAGCATGCTGAATAGTTTTCTGATGCTAGTGACTGAACAACAGAATGAAATGAAACCACCACTGACTTAGATTAAAAGACGGAGGGATCATGAATAGTTTCAGTAGTAGTTCAGTAAGTATCAGGGTTAAGACCAATACAAAACTAAAACTGGATATTCTTTTAAAACATCACACTTAAATTTTTTGGTTTTCAACATTTAATAGATAGCTTAAGGTTTAAAAATAATAAAAATAAAGCTCCTATGAATTAATCTATATAATAATTTCAAAGACTTCAAGTCTGTCACCCACGAGAAGTTGAGTTTATCAGCAGGTTATAGGTTAATGAGAGACAGTGGCCAAACCATAGGGTAAGAAAGAACAGAAAAATCGTATCAATGAACAGTCAAACATGAATGCTTTTAGGAACTATCAGTGAATGTGACAGATGTTGTGCAAGAACCAATTCAAATGTGATTATATAATCAATTTTTTTCCCCAAAAGAGAAGGAAATACTCCATTAACGCTGATATGTACCACTTAAATACAATGTAAATGTTACAGGTATTGTATTTAATTTTGAAACTTTAGATAGAAGAATCTAGAATGAGAAATAAAACAACTTCTTTACAGGTTTCTTTCAAAATGCAAATTTATGTCTCAAGAGACCAGTGGAACTTAAAGTAGAAATACAGTCTGTATTTAGGGAGTTTTAAAAACACACATTACTGAATTGATAGAGCATAGCAGTTCCTTTGCTTAGGCAGCGTTACGCTCCATCTTGTAAAATGTACTTGGGGAAATGTAAAATGCTTTATTAAACCTACAGTCCATAACTAGAGTTGTTACATTTTAATGTATATATTTTTCATTCATGGATTATTGAACCACTAAATCCAAAGAATTTGACCTCATGCCAAAAAATTTCTTTAAGTCTCATTCTAAGTCTTTTCACTTCCTGTGTAACTGGAACATAAACAAAAATCTCAAATTTTAAAGATAGTTTTCAGTGCTCCCCTGTATAAAATTGTCCATTTAAAAGCAGGCAGAGAAGGAAGTGACTATTTACTTTTGCATAAACTGTCTTCAGAAAAAGAAGTTCATGAAGCATTTCTGGATGTGAGATCTGCAGTTTTGGGGAGAAAATTCTTGAACATGGTGTTGTTTATAACCATGAGGGATATATGGAAAAAGAAATGAGGAAAATAATTATATATTTCATTGCACAAACAGTTTTTTTTTTCTCCAGAGTTAAGGTTGGTTTGCTATGTAGAGAGTGTCTTTCTCCTTACTTTCACATGGCATATTGTTCTCTCCTGCTGGTGAAATGCTGGCAGATGTTATAAAGCAGTGGTGATTTAAGCTTACTAGTGTGCCTAGTGATTTCTGAGTATTGTGTTTGTGTTGTATTTGCCTTCTGTTTTCTTCCACTGTTACTTGAAATAACTCTAGGGAAGAAGTTGAACTGCAGACTGAAAAGTAGGAAAGGAACATCTCTTCTCTGCATTTTTCAGAGCTCTAAAAAAGTGATATTCATAGCACATAAAATATCACTTTTGATCTGAAATGTCTCATTGCTGTGGTTGAACCAACAATTCTCCTACAAACACACATCCAGGATTTGTTATTCATCTCATGCCTGAAGAAAACCAAATTGAGAGAAGTAATGGATATAAGTCTGTGGTCTAGGCTTCAAGATTTTCACTGCCAAAGTATCAGTCTAAAAGATTTCTTACTGATGTTGATTGTGTTGACATTATTGATAAAATAACTTTCAGCAAAGGAACAATGACATAATATTTTTGAAACGGAACACCAAGGAGCAAAATGAGTAAAATCACAAACGTTGTCTTTATTGTTTTTACGTCTGTAAAAAAAAAAGACTGTTTCAGAACAAGTTTAGAAGGGCAATAGTAAGTGCTCTAAATATGCATAATTGTGTTATTGAAGGCCAGAAATATTTTGTCTTTAAAGAGGTAAAGATGTTTCAAACACTTTTTGAAAGAAAGGGAATTTATACAAGGCAAGTTTTGTAAGAACAATTTATCTTTTAGTTTTACTTGGTGTATTTTTTCTTTGTTAGTAATATTGATTTCCATGAAATATAAGCTCTAACTTTTTCTGTGATCCTCCCTCTCCTTTTCTTTTCTGTTCTCTTCAGTTGTTGTTATAACAACATTTCAGATTTTTATTCTGAGGCGTTTTCATGTGCAGAAAATTTGTTGAAGAAGAATACAGCCAAGATACATAAGAGTTCATTTTGTTAGTTTCTGACTGAGAAATGACTGTGCCAACCCTTAGGCAGTTAACTGTTTATTCAGGCTGTATGAATATATCTGCACTATCTGTGCACATATGGTTAATGATCAGACCCTTTGAATTCCTTACATTTGCCCCAAATCCCTTTTTTAGTTTGTACTGATGAGGAAGTACCAAACAGGACATAAGAGTGCACTGAAACCTTCTACTTGAACATCTAATATGACAGAGAGTATTTACCAGAACACCTCCTCAATTGGCTCTCAACAGAATCAACTTAGGAACTCCATTCAGATTGCTTTCTTGAAGACTGTTATTTGTCTTGTGACATGAATTAAGTGGCTCTTATTAATATAGATCACAATGCAATACTTGGAGTATCTTTTATTTCAAGCTAATGACTGTTTAATCAATTTTACCATTTTAAATAAGAAAATAATTCTCCTTTTAAGTTAGCATAAATGTTAATTAAATTTTCTTGCACCAAAAATATTTCTCAAAATAAGTGAGTTTTGCTTACGATGTCTCTTTTGGACATTGCTGAACCATCTGTATAAGACAAGACAAGAATTAACAGAAACCACCCTTGTTTTTTTCCTAAGATGATGATGATGATAATAATAATAATAATAGCAACAACAACAACAATAATAATAATGATGATGATGATGATGATGTATTTTAAAATGTGTCCAGGTTATTTAGGTTTTTTTCTACTAAGAATGTTGAGGTATTTTCTACAAAAATTGCCATCCTTGTAACTTTTCTCCTTCTGTATATGGATATCATATACAGGTAATTTTTAGGTGTGTTTTTTTTTTGTCAGATAGCTTTTGCTTATTTAATACATAGCCTTCATGTTCTTAGATCATGCAAAATGAACTATTAAAACTGGAAAATGAAAAACCTGTGGCAGAGAAAGCTTGAAAAATAGTTACAAAATTGGAACACACATTTTTATGTACATAAATAAAACAAAGAAATAGAAATAACCCACATTTTACTTGTCAAATTTCAAGAATCACAGTCTTCATAAGTGACCTTTTCATTTTCTGTAGTAAGAGTAGGAATCCTTCCTTTTTATTTTCCCCTCTATTTTTTTTACTTCACTTGTTTCTGTTAGGGCCAGAATAAAAAAAGAAGTTGTTACATTTACATGTCAAGAATCATGACATCTGGAGCAAGGCTGAATGCATTATTTCTTGTTGAGAGGGCTGCACAATAAGGCTTGACTGGCATTATACAAAATCCGAGACGCTTTCTGATCAGCTGATTTAATTAAAGCAAGATATTTGGTTCTGCACAATGCCTGTGTATAATCTATTACAAGCCTTTCAAAGGCACAAGTATGTACTGTAAAATGTTATTAGATTGGCTTGCATGACTTGTGGTTCTGTTTGCAGATACCTCAAATCAGCTATGCATCTACAGCTCCGGAGCTGAGTGATAACACCAGGTATGACTACTTCTCTCGCGTGGTCCCGCCCGACTCCTACCAAGCACAGGCCATGGTCGACATCGTGACAGCCCTGGGGTGGAACTATGTCTCAACACTGGCTTCTGAAGGCAACTATGGGGAGAGTGGTGTGGAGGCGTTCACCCAGATCTCCAGGGAAATTGGTGAGTGTGTGTTTGTCAGGTTTGGTATTTATAGCTGCCGAGTTGCAGAGCATGGTTGAGTTCTGATTAGGTGTATGCAGCGTGATCAGAACACCTGTGGATGTGTTACCTGGACTCAAGTGGGTGATATTGCTTCTTGTATGTCTGCCAAGGTGGCAATTCTGACAGCAGTTTAAGAAGAAAGGCAAAAAATGTCTCTTGACCCTTTTGAAAAGGGGCAGCTCCTTGATGACTTAGGGACAAAAAGCAGACAGATGCTGAACTACAGCCAGATTTGAGGAAATGCAATTTTTGATTCAGCTTAGGACAGTTATGGTCCAGTGATAGCTTTTTCCATGTTTCAGCACAGATAAACCTAGAGGTTTTAATTTTGATGAATTTTAAAAACAACAAAACCCTTCCACTATGAAATAAAAGACATAACCTTGTCATTTTTCCTTCATAATAAAATGTGCTATACAAACACAGAGAGGCACACACTATGAGACGTATATTTAAATCCCTTTGATCCTTTTAAATTTTTTTTTCACACTTCACAGTTTTGTCTGCCCTGAAAAAAAACAGGCTGTTTTTCAGGAGCAGTAGGTTTTGGACACCAAGGAATAAGATGATGAGTAGCAGGTGGTTTGAAAGAGGGTGGAATTGGTCTTTCACCAAGTACAATGTTAAATGACAAACAGCCCCCCACCCTCCTAAACAATTTTCCTGTCCTTCTTCAGAAAGCCTGGGTTAATCTACTAGATTTGACTTCCAGGGCATGTACATATACACTCCAGTTCTTTTGAATCAGCTTGGGTGAGAAAATATGATATCTCCCATTTTCACTAACTGCGTGTGAATATAGAGAGCATCTCTATCATGTAGGAAGACACATGTGTGTTTCAGGTACTTATGCTTGAACCCTAAAGGTAAGTGATTACTTGTAAGAACCTGGCTGTAGAATGAAACTACAGCCAGTCTTGACATTAGGGAAGAAGTGTATGTAATATGCTCACTCATTTAATTGATAAATATTTCTAGCTTCTGATCATTGCTGTCAGCTCCTAGGTGTCTTCATGGGAGAGCCAAAGCTGTCTACTGTACATTGCTTTGTTCTGGGGTTAGCAAAGGCATGTATAATTCTTTCACAGTTCATATCTAAAAGAAATGGTTCATCTATGGCAAATAGATTGGCTCCCCCAGACACTCACTGAATTCATTGGCTGAAAAATAATTTTTTCTTGAAACCATCTGCAACACAGCTAGTTCTGAGTTCTGAAAGCAAACAAATAAAATACAGGACTTTTTGCTGTTTCCCATTTCCAGGAATATGAGAAAACTTCAGATGGGTGCAAGCAAAAACTGTAATTACCTTATAGTCACAATTACTTGAGTTTGTGTCAGTTGGATCTTCATTAATCCTGGAATAAAAAAGACCATTGTTATTTGATAAATAATTAAAATGAATAAGATAAATTAAATAAATATTAACAGGATTGTGAATCCAAAGCAGTTAAAATCATGAATAGGTATCCTAAACATTACAAGATCTGTGTAACACTGAGAAGTCGTGATTAGTGGTTTGATTTTTTTTTTCCCCTTGTGATTTATGTTTTCTATTAGAACACTTGATTTTTGGCAACCTCTGTGCTCCTAGCAACTTATCAACTATTGTGGGTATCGGGGATTCTAATGGTTGTGAAGAAGGAAAGCAGAGGGAGGCAGACAAGTAATTTTTATTTCCTAGAAAAATACTCAGGTGAACAATCAGGTAAATCATATGTAACCACAGGGACATGATTGATAACCAGTGCAGAATTGTCAAGAACAAATAGTATCAAATCCATCTAATAATTTTCTTTGACAGGATAATAGCTTATAGCTGGAGAAAAAGCATTTGATGTGTCACATCTCTCAAATTTTGTAGTGTTATCTCAATTGTCACATACAGTATTCTCCTGAGCAAATCTGGCAATTGTGATCTAGGTGTAAATAGGCTGGATGCAGACCTATTTAGAAAACTTCTCTCAGAGAGAAATTAGCAATTATTTCTGTTTAAATGAAAGAATGTGTTGTGTGTTATTTGGCAGTTGTTTAAGCTGGATCAGGTACTAGCCAATATTTTAATGTTTAACCTAGGTGAACTTGAAATGAAGATTACTGTAAAATCTGGAGGTTACTTTAAGGTCAGAAGGACTAAGACTAGGACTAGGAGAGTATCTAGAAGAAATTCTTAGAGTCCAAATCTAAAAAGACTGTCTGGAAAAGGACAAATTTAAGATGCCAACAAGGTATTTGGCTTCTGCAAGAAGGATCTGTACAATGAAGAGTTCAGACAGATAGGTCAGAAAATATTATTTTAAAAAATGATGCAAGGATGATAGTAAATTATAACCTATATTCCTGATGTTTTAATGAAATGTGCAGGTGGACAGACCATCTGTAAAAAAATTTGAGCAATCCTCCAATTTATCTGTCAGTTGTGGAACGTCGTTTTGACTCAGTACAGATTTTGTGCCTCACTTCAGAAAAGGTGAAACTCCTCAAGCAAGCAAGAACAAAGACAAATCTCAAAAAGGTGGTCTTTGAAGAATAGCTGAGCAGGGGGGCTTAGTTCACGTGAAGAAGAGTTGACTAAGAAGAGGTGATAGAAAACAATGTTTTCAAATAGGCTTTTGCAGAAAGGTAGAGGACAACTTGTGCATCCAAATACAGTGTGTGTAAACAGAAATAATGGAATTAATCTCTAGGATGATTCTGTCTAGGTTTGGAGAAAGCCCCTTTTAATGTTTAAGACATTAAATATTATACCAGCTTGCTTGGGGACATTTTGGAACCTCCATTGATAAGGATCCTTGAGAATGCATTAGACAAACACCTGCCCAGTGATTATGTAAGTGTACTTAGCTCTTGCTTGGGGGTGGGAGGTGGAATGGATGATTTCTTAATGTCCCTTCCAGCCTGATCTTATTATCCACTCTCTTCAGACTTTTCATGTGAGCCGTAGGGCTGGAAATGCTTTTAAAATGGAAACTGAATAGCCTCTAACTTTGAGGTCTGAGACTATAGAGTCTATGTAGGTTTACAGAAATCATCACATAGTATAAGAGTGCACACAACAGCAAAACTTGCCAGGTCTGTGTTAATAAACTGTGTGTTAAGAGAACCTAATTGGGACACTGTGCCTCTTGTGCACCTGGCATACAAATATACAGCTCAGCTTGCTGAGTGCTTTATGTCCTGCTTAAGATAAGTAGCCAGCAACTGGAAGCAAAATGAATGTGAAGATCAGCAAAATGAAAAGCAAAAAAATTGAGAAAGGATGTGAAAAATAGTGATATATTAATTTCTGAAAAAAATTTAGTGTATGAGAGGACATGAGAATAGTAGATTTGAAAATATAAATAGGAAAGCTTGTTTCTTTGGTTTATTATTTGCATTGTGTTTTAAAGTAGAGTTGAAAATGGGCTAGGGTTTTCCCTAATTTTAATAGACAGATTAATTGAATGTACTCATTTATTATAATTTTGACCCTTTCTAATTTCCAGTTTGATTGGCCCTCTGTTCTACTTCTGTTTCTTGATCAGCAACAGAAGCAAAAGGAAGAAATAGGCTCCCAAATGAAATGCAGAATACTGAAAAGGTCAAAGTGGTGCCACCCTGACATGTCACCAAATACATTACATATCAAAATTGCTCTCATTTTAATGACAAAGATCTTGTCTGGGACAAAGCAGAACTGGAAATTAAATATTTTACATGAAAACAATTGGAAGGAGATTATTCCAACTCATTCTTTCATGCATTGTTTGAAGACAAGGATTAAATTTATAGAATTTTCTACTCCCATTAAAAAGTTAATGATACCACTGTAATCATTTTGACATCATGATCAAATAATTTTGGTACATTGACCAAAGGAATGAATTCATTTGGTCATTGCTTAGGAATTTAAGCATTAAACTGAAACTTGACTCACTGATACAAACTAAAATGGGGGAAAAAAAGAAGCACATTTTTACCAAGTCACCATTAAACCGTCGTGCTAAATATTAGTCTTCTGTTTACTTTCTGTTCATTATCTTTGACCAAATAGATGTTGAAAAGTTTCTGATCCAACTTTCTTTTAATGGTTTATTTTGCCTGTTATTAGAAACCAAATGAATTTACCATTAAAGAGAAAGTCATGCAATGCTTTTCCCTTTTTTTTTTTCCCCCCAAAATACAAAAGCACTTGGTTCAAACAAATCTCTTTAATTTCAGAGTACTTGCTCAGTGCGATGTTTGTACTGGAAAATGTAACAAATCTACAAATAATATATGAACTACTACATGACAAATTTTATTCACCACTGTTGGTTAACTGCTGATAGGTGCTGGCAGTGAAACACTTATGAAACTCTTAAAGGAGGAGGTAAAAATGATAAAGGCAGGTAGTGGAGCTGATCATTAAGTGAGAAACTTCAGCACTTCTTGCCCCTTTTTGCTTGTAAGTTGATTTTGCATGTCTTGACAGAGGTGCAAAGAAGACAGCAATGAACACTTAATCAAAGAGAATTTTTTTAATCTTTGGTCAAAATAACAGCTTCATAGCAACTTTATTCCAGCAGAGAAAGATGCACTTAATATCAGGGTGTGACCTTGAATACATGTTTTCAGGAACAAGGTTCTGTAGTTTTACCTACTCCTTTTATACTGGTACATTGCAGTTAACAGCATTTTTCTGAGGAGGGACTACAATTATTTTATGATCTTTCATAATATTGTATCATTACAGTGACAATGAAACCTACATATTAATGATAATGAATGCATGTGCGGAAGGAATGCTAGAGTAACTTTGCTTGTTTCAGACTTCAACACAGGTAGCTTTATTTTGTTTACATAGGGAATGGTCTGTGACATTCATTTGACATGCTTCTTAAATCATGTTTGTCTCTTGTTAGTTCTTCCACGGTGTTTACAGTTGTGCATTGTACCTCTGCTTTTATCTGAATTATTTGATTACTTCTTCACAGAATCACAGAATAGTTAGGGTTAGAAGTGATTCTGAGGATCATCTAGTCCAACCCCCTTCCAAAGCAGGATCTCCTACAGCAGGTTACAGAGGAATATGTCCAGGTGGGTTTTGAGCGTCTCCAGAGAGGCAGAATTACCCTTCACAAATTTTGGACTTCAAATTTTCAGTGGAGAAAGTGGAAGTCTGTTGGAAACTGGGGAGGGAGCTTTGAGCAGGAAAATAAAACTTAAGGGATGTAACATTTCCTTTCCACTTAAACTTTGATTGATAATTTAGAAGTAAGATGGGTTGCTGTTAAGATTAGTTCACATTTGCTGCAGTAATCTCTGTGTATGTTGATATAAAGCTTTTTGTATTTTGTTAAGTAAGATGAATGGACTTCTCCCACACCCCCAAGATAGTGTTTAATAGAAGATTAAAAAATCTTGCAACATGAAGATGAAAGAAATACAATGCATAAAATGTAACCTTTTCCCCAGAGATATTTCTGCTTTAAAGTCTGTTTTCAGGCATAACAAATTGATTTTCACAACTAATAATATTCTAACATACCCTCGCTATGGGTAAACAGTTTAATTCAATTTTAAGTTTTATTTTCATATTTATGCAGATAAAACTCTATTGATAGCACTGTATTTCAAGCTGCAAGCTGTAATTAATAATAACACTATATAATTGGCTACAGGAGCTTCAAAGTAATGTTGAAAAATTACAAAATCAGATGGTAGGTATATTAATATTGCAAAAGCCTGAAAATTATTCCACCAGTTTTTAATATTTGTACCAATTAGTACCTGATAAAGAACAGTATAATTTCTAGGGATTAAAAATGAAGGAATATTTTAATTTCTCTCAGTGGTGTTAATCAATGTGATATTCTTTAGCTATAATTATTTTTTTTCTCTATAGTTTTAGGGAGATAGAGCAGTAAGCATACTTTCTGTGTATGCTCTCTGACCCTCCAGTAATTCTAGGAAGAGAGACTTTAATACTCTTGAGATGCTTCTTCTTCAGTCAATTAGTTAAGGCACTTTTAAAATGTCCTATAGGAAGCTCACCAGCTGTAGCACCATAAGTACTACAGAAGTCTCTGTAGTAGGACTTTTTTTCTTCCTTTTGCTTCATGTGAACACCAAATGTTTGCATTGGTTGTGAACACAAATTTAAAAAATCATAAAGATGTCCAGGAAAGTTTATTTCATCAGTGCTATGACTTGTTTGTAGCCATTTCAAACTTCTTAGTCACGATATCTAATTCAGTTTTTAAAAAAATGTATAAATACAAACAAAATTATAAATATTATTATGCTAATTTTAAGCAAACAGTCTTACTAGATTAAAAACTAGATCCAACAAAAATATTTTTGGTGAAATACGGTGTGTGATGCCCGATACTGTTTCATGAAGAGAACTGTTTTTTCAAATGAGGAACACTTTCCTCTTTGCAGACTGGAAAGTCTTAGTGTCTGTAAACCGAAGTCAGTAGTTTTAGGGAAACCATTTCGAATAAGCTGTAAGGTTTGCTTTTTAATATTAGATGTGAAATGGCATCTTCAAAAGTACTAAGGGATAGTGGTATATTTATTTGAGGTTTAAATCATTAGGTAAAATATTTCTAAAAGGAAAGGCCACATTTAGAAATCATGGCTTAAATTGTAGTCTATACTATGCTTGAGACATCTGTTATTATGAAGGATCTTTTCTGGCCATATAAACTGTTATTAAAATTTCTGAAATAAAAAGGAAGATAAATATATGGGGTTTAATGTATCATCTGATCACTGAGGTGACAGGAATAGAATTTCTCAAGTGTTGCTCTTCTGTGTATTGGTGTGTATTACCGTTGAGCCTGTAGCTCCTCGTAGACTTTGAGACTTTTTTTTCCTAGAATGTGTACCACTGCAAACAATTCACACATAATTAAAAAAACTCATGTGAAAGCAAAGTTAGGAAATCTCTAAATCAAAATGTAGTCATTCTAGTTGTTTATGACCAAATTTCACACAGTCCTATGAACAGGAAGGACATTTTAACTCAATTAATACCAGTGGATTTTCTTGTGTTAAGGAAAAGTATTTGTAAAGTGGATACTACAAGGATAATCATCAAGGATGTCCAATAGGATTTGTGGCATGAATAAAGCTACCCATGCTTTGTTTTTATATTATGATTTTTGTGGTGAAAGACAGAGAACTGTTGGGAAAAAAAAATTAGAGGTTATCTTCCATGGTGGTTGTTCTTAATTGTTTAAAAATAAATTTTAAAAGACATTTCTTAATAATAAGTCCCAGAAGCTTTACAGATTTTGCTATCAGTGAGATTTTCCCTGTCCTTTATCAAGAACTGACTGAGTTCTTCTAGCCTCTATTTTTTTTTTTTACATAAAGTTCTGCTGTTGTCACTTCTGCAGAAAGCTTGTTTTCACACAAGATTGAGCCAAGCACCTTCTGTATTGCAGTGGCGTGAATGAATCAGGGATCAAACAGGCAGACCATGGCATAGCCTTGATCAGAGCCTGTGTGAGTGAACTCTGCCAACATTTAATGGTTTTGCTCTCCTGGCATGCACAGACTTTTGTAAGGAAAGCCTGTATTTAAGGGCACCATCTGAGAAAAACTGACAGGAAGGACCATGGTGACATGGACTTGGGCTGTATTTACACAATTCTTTTGTTAACATGTCAAAGGGTTCACAGCATTTGAATTACAGTCTTGGTTGTGCTCCTGTCAGGAAGAACTGTTTCTGATATCACAGAATATTATGAGTTGGAAGGGACCCACAGGGATCATCAAATCTATTTTGTAAGCGAACGGCCCATGCAGGGATTGAACTTTCACAGCCTTGGTGTTATTAGCATCATACTCTCACCAGCTGAGCCAATCTCAGTGGTCTTCTGTGGTCTAGAACCAGTCTCATTCATGTTAAGAAGGTACACCTGATAAAGAAAAAAAATTTGAGTTTCTTGAGTTTTCTGAGAAAATTTCTTGTGTCTTTGTACGTCTTTTTGTCTTGAAATGGTTTTCATTAGTTTTAAATATTTAGCATTTTTTTAAAAAAGGCTTTGCTTTCTCTCTACCTGGAGAACTATTAGTTTTAAAAATTGTGTGAGCATTGCCTCATGATTGATATTAGCAATATACTCTTGGTGTCAGCTCTTTTGTGATCTGTAGCTGCAGTTAAAACAATGAAGCACTGGAACTGTCAGACTGAGCCAGACACTGCGAGTCAATATCTTGTCTCCAGTGGTGGCCTCAATACATGGAACAGAAAGACACCAAAACCTTACTTAGTCACTGGCAGAAATACTTATCCAAGGAGTGTTCTGCAACCCCAGCTTGATACTTAGATTTCATGAAGCATGAAAATTTATATCCATTATAACTTCTTTCTGTTACCATTTTAACCTCACTTGTTAAATGTTCTCTTGTTTGGATGCTACAAATGGTATGCAGGAGAATCCAGTTAACCTCCTTCATAGTGTGCCTTCCTACTTAACTCTGAGTTATAAGATATGAAGTAATTGCAGTTTAATGGTTTCTGTTGTCACTTCCAGGATCCTTTATTTCATTTATATCTCTGTTAAGCTGTGTAGCCATGACTGAACACTCCAAGTAAAGCTTTACTGTTGATTTATGTAGTGTCACTGTAATCTCATTTGTATTCTCAGCCCCAATCTTTATGCATCCTGTCAAATTGTAAGCTTTTTCTGTTGGCTGCAAATTATTTCCAAAAGCAATCTGTTCTGACACTCAAAGTTTATTAACAAATGGTAACAGCTAATTTAGAACCCAATGATGTGTGTGAACAATTCCAGGTATTTCTGCCAGCCCATTTTCCACTGTATTTGTCAATAGCCAATATTTTTCTATGACATACTTGTTTATCTATCTTTGTGAACACTTTGTCTCTTCTCTGTGCTCTTGTTTATTTCAAATAATTTTATACCATTTTCAAGATTTCCAGTCTTGCTATTCAATACAGTCCCTCTCCTTTTGAAGTGAATTGTGTTATCAAAATCAAACCCTAGTAGGTATTTCTAGAGCACATGTCTATTAGCCTTTTCCAGTGCTGAGTTTTGACTGTTTCTATTCCTTCTACTCACTGTTTTTGATCCTCGGGAGTCCCTTCCCTTTCCCTATTCCCCAGTTTCCAACTGTTCATCCAAAAGTCTTCTAAAAACTGCATTGTGAATGTTAATATTCTTTATGCAAAGCTGATATATCAGTTTTAGTAGTAACTGCTGTTGCATGCTATCTAAGTACTAAGAGCAGAATGCTGAGAGATTTGAATTTATCTTTTAAATGTGTCTTGTACAGCTGTGTGCCCCTCCTGAATGCATTTATTCTTCAAGGTGCTTTAAACTATGTGGGATCATATCTACTACTGAGCCTGTGGTGCTGGTAGTTTGAGGGTGAAGGTTAGTAACTTTGCTGAGTTGAATTTTTATTATCGTCCAGCTGCACATGTAGCCATTGGCCCAGTCACACAGCCCGCGGTCTTTCAAACATTACATTATCCCTAAAAACTTGGAATTTCTCTTTCTTCAGAACTCTTGACAACTAATAGTTTGTGAATTGAGACAGAGGGAAATTGCATTATGATTTTTGTACAAACTTCTCTAAACAGCTGAAGCTTATTTTGTTCAGATTCCAGTATAATTTTATTTTTGAAAACTATAAAATGAAACAGAAAATTAACGTTTCATCTGATGGCTTTGCAGTTACACCTTCTGGTATTAAAAAGAAAAAAATGAATAAATGCAACTGAGACTTTGTTTTCAAGATTTTTCAACAACTTTGTCTGAATGGTAATATCTATAAAAAAAAAAAATCATAAACATTAATGCTACCCAATAATTATTTTTCCTTTCTTCCATAGGCTAAATGTTGCTAATAAATGGTGTATGTGCATGATATATAGTCCATGTTCCTGACTGTGGATATCTGGGAAACTGTTAAAGCAGACACTGCTTTTTTTTTTTTTTTCTTTGAAGAGAAAGCAAAATGAGAAAACAGCTATTCATCATTCTACGTTTATGTAATAAATATGTGACTTTATGCTCATTGTTATTTACTGTACTCTGTGATATATCATATATCTACCTCAATAGTAGAGAGATAATAATAGGAGATGCCCACTGTCTTTCTTCCTTTATATTATGATAACTTTAATGTGTTCTGGGCTTTACCACTGGATTTTCACTTCTCATTTTACTTCTTTATGACTTTACCTACTTGTTCTACTGTTGTCACTGGCTGCTGTTTTTAATATGCCATGCTAATACAAGATTCTTGAGCTTTGTTCTTCCGAGTGATGTAGAAGTGTTGACTGAGTTGAATGTTGCAATGCTGACAGTATTCTTGCAAGATTAAATGCAAAGAATGTCTGATTGTAAATGTCAAAGAGATATTTTTGTCTTCATTTTACTTATTTTCTTTCTGTTGTTGAAGGGCAGAGGCCCATATTGTGCCCTGAGTCAGAGTTAGCATGTATTTGCTATTGAGAAGGCAGTGGGGTAGCTTAGCAGTAAGAGCTTTCTCTTGGATGTTCAGACTGGGGTGACCCTTCAGATACAAGTCATTCCCTCAATTCTACTGCCTAATGAACTTTCCACAGAGTTCCAGAGAATTCTGTTCAAAGAATAGTATTTCAAAAAATTGCTCTTATTTGTTTTGGAAAAAACAGGCATATGTGTATGCTTCACTAATATTTGGAAAGACTCCTGCATTGATTTTTTGCTGTTATAAATGCACGATTTTTATGCAAATTGCAAGCTGTGATACCACCACTTTAAACTGGGATGGCAGAAATATGCATATTGTGAAAACTCACAACTTATGGTAAAGATAATTTTTTTTCTCTTGCCAGAAAACTAAGTGTTTCTTAGATCCTCTCAAGGACAGAGCTTTGTATGATGAAAACAGAGTTGTTTATTCCTCTACTTTCTTAAATACATAATGATTAGAGAATTTTCATCACTTTCTAAAAGAAACTGAAAGAGAACTAATTGTTTAAAATGCTGACATTCTAACAAAAATGCCAGTCTGTCTTTAATATTCTTCATAAAAGCAGGGTATTTTGACTAGACAATTAATCAAGGGAATGTGTTACAAAACAATACCCTTGAGTAGCACAGGTGTCATGCAGATAAATCTCTGTGCTGCTGTGTCTGTACGCATCCCAAAATTTTCCTGCCCATCTCCATGTGTAGCATACTCTACAGTAACACACAGGAATGCAATTGCCCTTCACGTGCCTTCCTTCACAAGTCATCTTCTCCTTGGGATGCTTGCTGAAGTGCTGTGATTGGGTTGGCATAGAGAGAGGAACAAAATTTCAACCCCCTTGCAAGCACAAGAATAAGGGAGTTGAAGATTTCAAAACTGAGGACCGAGTCCGTTGAAATGCATGCATCTGTGTAATTTGTGGATGTTAGCAGAGGGATGGAGGGCTAAGAAAAGCAAAAATGTCTCAGCACATTGATGATTTCTACAAACATTTGTGCTGGAAATGTTTGGCTGCCATTAAGTGATCCACAAAAACTGTATGGTGTTATTAATCCTGAGGATATTAATGCTGTCTAAGGTAAGATCAACCACACCTGTTTGCAGGAGTACCAAGTCAAGATCTGTTTTCTTTTAAAAATGGGAACAAAAAGTCTGAACTAAATTTATGGTGAAGTTCTTTATTTTTTGTAGTGATTCCTATTTTCCCTTTAACCTATTTTCCTTTATTTTGAGGGTGGGTGGGTGTGTATTTATCTTATTTTGAGGTGTGGGTGGGTGTGTATCTCTTCCTTTGATACAGCATGCAAGTCCTGGAACATCTTAGGCCCCAAAATGATGAGAGAGAATGGTATTTTGTAGTCCTAGGAAATAAATAACCTTCGTTTTATAAAAGTTTAAGTTGAAGTTTGTAAGAGTACCATTAAACTGTTCTTCCACAGTAGAATGGGAGTCTGTAAAGCTCATCAGAGCCTGCCCAGGTCTTTGGTGACTTTGCAGAGTTCCCATGGATAAGGGGAGTAAAGCACAAACTGAGCCCCTTTTTGCTGCTGTGTTCAGACAGGAGCCAGATGAAGGCAGTACATCTGCATGCACTCTGCCACGTGCATTGTCATCCATTCTGCTGGTGCATTGGATTTGCTGTGAGATGCATTACAACATTTGCTAGGGGCAGTAAATTGAGTTATAGGATTGTAAGTATTTTACCTAATATGGTAATGCACTTAACAAAGTGTGGATAATCATGTCACTCAATTTATAAGAATTGCCAAGCCTCATAATTAATTCCATTATATTGTGGTGTTTTATGGATTAAATGATTTCAAAGCTTATTCAGGAGGTAGAAATATTAATAACCTTTGATTAAAATATTTTGATTAGTTAATGTTTTTTGATTTTTTCTCATAGAATCATTACCTTTGTAAACTATAATGCCCCTTTCACAGAAGTGAAATGTTAGAGCCAACCTGTGGATATTTTTTGTGTTGCTAGAATGCATGCAAAATATGTGTTGCTTTTTTTCTTTTTTTTTTCCTCCAGTTATGTGCAAAGAATTTGGTTTAATAATTAAAAAGTAACCTACAGAATGGTATTCATGGCATAAGTTTTTACAGACTCAGTTATGAACTTTTTATTGTCGTTAATGTGCATTTCATTGTTAAATCTCTTAATTTTTTTGATATTTTAATTAATCAGATGCACATGTAATCAGTGATGACTGTACAGAGGCTTTTAAAGTCATGGAGCTTTGAGGATGATTTTCTTCCTGTGTGGGCCTTGGCAGAATTTAAACTCTAGGTTGGCTGGGGAGAAGAGGATTTCATGTGATGGCAAATGTTCAGTTGAGATGTAGAATGACTTTTCGAAGAAAAAGCAATGGTGATGGCCAGTTTTTCACAGTAATGTCCATGAAATTGTAAGCTTCATTAATTAAGATCAGTTTAACTGGGGTTGTCTGATCTTTCTTTGTCTTTCTGTGACAATTTCAAAGGAGACAGATTTTTGGAAGAGGACATTTGGATGTGTTCAGGAAATGTGTTAGTGATGGGAGAGCATCAGTTCCCATATGTACACTTGCCACAGGCATTGAAAGCTTGTGACAAGCCCCTCTGGGCTACCTACACATCAGGTGCCTCTCAGGAGGAATGGTGAAAGGCATTCAAGGACTTCTGTACTGGTTAGAGGATCATCTTCTGTTTCCTTCTAAATAACTCTTTCTGCTCTTTTGTTATTCAGGCACAGAATACCTTGTGTAAGAAAAAGATTATGTACAGGCTTAAATGGTAGAATTCAGAGTGTTCAAATGCTTTTTTTCACCTAGTCCAATTACATAGTTTACACAGAAGCAAACAGGGCAAATGAAAGGTGAAAGAAGGGAAAGAAAGAACATAAAGAAAGAAAGAATGCTTAGTGGATATGTTCTGTTATCTTGTTATATTTGAGTTTACATTATGTTCAGTCTAATCAAGTGCTTAACAAAATACAGTTACGTTTAGTTAGGAAGTGATATTCTAGGCAGTGCAATATATTGCTGAACAGGGAAGTGAGCCCCTGAATTCTGTCCAGTTTGGTTTAACTTATGCACAGGAAGGGAAGGAAAACAAAGCAAGATTCAAGAGTGGACCTGAGCAGTTTATAAAAAGGACTGTTCAATGCATTTGCTTGAGACAGAGTGGAATCAGACTCAGAAACCCAGATGATCCTTTTCAACACTCCCTTGTTCTTAGGATTTGCTCATGTTCAGGGACAGAAAATTTGTGCAGGCTCAAAGCTTGAAAGTTGAGGTTGGGTTCCCTCTGCCCTCTCAAATCATCCTAATTTGCTCAAGCAATTTATCACTACTGTAGGAAGGTATTTTGATTAATAACTTTGTAATTTGATTCCATTTTAAATGCATGTTTCTTTTGATGGTGCGTAAAATCTGTATGCTGTACCTCACTCTGTCTTAAATAACAGAAATGAAATACATTCACAAATATTTTTTTCACTCCATTTTGGAGATATGATTTTCCAATCCAATTAAAAATGTGCACCTTTTAGCGTGGAGAGTGTGTTTTATACTAAATCATGGTTTCAGTTGGAAAAGGTTGCTCTTGAAGCACTTGTAGCTTTATGGATTATCAGGCATATCAGATGTGACTGCTTTTATGAATTCTGGTTAGTTAATTAAAAAACTCCATAAAACAATAAAAAGGTTAATGCAATACCAAACACTCACTTGTGCAACTGAGCTTGGATCTTAGTTATCTGTGCAAAAGCTCTTTTGCTATCTCCAAAGGAGAGGAATCCCAGTGGTATGAGATCTTCATGATTCATCATTTAGCAGACTGTGCCATGTGCGGTTGACAGCATGGTGAGAGAGTTTACACAGTGCTGTTGCTTTTGCTTACCCAACATTATTAATTCTGTGCTTCTACAATCAGTGAATTTCCCACCATTCTAATTCATTCCTTTCCATACATGTGAATAAATAGATTTTAGACAATTAAGCAATTGAAATGAGACTGACACCACTAAAATATAGAATGATGAGACGCCAAGACTAGCCTGAGCCCTTCTTCAGTTAATTTGCTTCATCAACATTTTATTCTTACTGAAATCATTGTTCGCTGCTAACCAGATAAAAAATAAAGCGATCATTCTATCAAAGAGGCAGTATGAGGGGGTTGAGGGCAAGAACCTGTAATTTTTGTGTTAAAGTAATCCTAATACCACCGAATCCGTAGGAATAAGATAATGAATATAACAACGCTAAAATGGTGTGTATTCATCTTATTTTTTGCATTCAATATAAGTTCATTATAAAACTTAACATTAGGTTTAATCTCTTGATTGTTGATCAATGTTATGCATCAAGAGGAACAAAATTATTGAAGTAAAACAACTTTTGGAAGGCAGAAACAAACCTTGTATTTGTTAATTTCAGATGTATGAAAAGAAAGGAAGTAAAGTTATCTTGTGGAATTGCACTATTTTAATACATTAAACTAGTTGCCAGAAAATAGTTATTTTTGATTTAGTTTTAGATGCAACATCCTGTGCTGTGTTTCCCAATAACTGAGTTGTTCCTGCTCTTTCAGGTTTTGTTATTGATTTTGTTGAGTTGCAGAACTTAGGGTATGTATATATACACATATGTGTGGTGGCAGTCAGGAATAGAATAGAATGAGTGGTCCTTGTGTAAAAGTAGAGACAGAGATCACAGTCCCAAAGCTGATGGCAGAGTACTAGGTGAAATGAAAGCATTGCAGATGCTATTTGCTACCACAGAATCTTTGTGGGGGGGAAAAATGTTTTAACTTCTTATAACTTGCTCATGACAACGTTTCAGATTAAGAAAAAGAGGGAAAGGGAAAACGAGATATAGTTGCTTGATGATAAAGAAGAATTAAGGATGAATAATAGATAATTAATTCTGTAGAATGACATGAGGTCAGAGCCCCAGATGGCCTTCCAGCTGTCATTTTTTCCAACTTAACTCTTAGATATCCAAATTAATTCCTTTGAAATATCCTGCTTGAGGCTTCTGGTTGCAAGCATGCCATGTCCCCAACACTTCAAAAATCCTCAGAGAAGTCTGAAAGAGTGTCTATGATCAGGGGTTTGATTTACATCATTTGATGCTGTGATCATCTGTGGTGTTGCTCTAGCACCAGTGGATGCTGATTTTTGGAGATGTGTGAATGACCTTCTCAGGCTGACTGCAGCCAGAGCCTACCTGTCCAGGAGGGTCTCTTTTCTTGTAGGGGTCCACACATGTACAGTCATAGAAGGTCCAAAACCTAAAAATTATTTGGGGAAATTAGTTCAAGTGATGCCTTTTAATTTGGAATTTCTAAGATTGAGAGTAGCAAGTGTGCAGGCTTTGACCCGCAATCTCAGCTATACAAACAGAAAAAAAAATTCTGTAAATTCAGAACCTTATTTGGCAGAAAATAAAATACAAGAATATGAACCTACAGATTTATTTATTTTCTTATAGCATGCCTTAAAAATAGTTGCCCTTTGAAAAGGATTTCCACTATGAACAAATTATCACATCTGTATTCAGTGCTTTGGTAATTTAGCAGCTCTTAGTTTCATCAAACAGGAGTTTTCCAGGATTACCTGTGGCAAAGAAGTTACCCAAAATGTGGAAGATCATCCAATTACAGTTTAAAGAAACTTACAATAAAGACAGTTAACTAAAGATAGAAGTCTCTGAGAGCATCAGGAAAAGAGAATGAAAAAGTGTGGCAGAGGTTGTGTGAGAGCAAGAGCCTCTATAATGTCTGTGATTAAAAGAAGGGGAATTATACTTCTATTTTTGCAGTTAAAGTAATCGAGGTCCCTGGTGTTGGGACACCTGCTTGCCTTCCTTTCTTCTTTTACCTCTTTTTTTTCCATTTCTCTCTCAATTTTGCTATGAATAGACCCCATATTTATGTGAAAAACTGACATTTGATTCAAATGAAGTGATGTTAGATTTTTACATGTTAACAAAAAGGGATCAGAGATCTGCTGCAGAAGGAGGGAGGTGTGGTAGGATAATGAAATCTTTCTCTGCATTTTTCTGTTGACTTCCTAAACTCTTTAGAGAGTCAATTTAAGTGGACTGAGAAGTCCCCATTTGGATCCAGAAACTTAAAATTTCATTCCAACACTGCCTAACTTGATCATCCCATTAACAGGCTTGTATTTCATCCCATGTGTATTCTGTGACAATAGAAGAGTTACTATAGGAAGGAAATCAGGGAGTTTTGAGCAATCCCTTACTTAATATTATGAAATGTGGATCCCATTTCATTTAAGAGATGTGGTAGCAAATACCTGAATTTTTCTTGTAAAAGCAGTAAGTGAAATTTAATTATGGTTAAAGTAATTATCTAGAACTCACAAAACATAAGAGCCTTAATGCACCTGAATGGAGTCTAATAAAAGGTCCAGAAATCTCAGGTCTCTGTCTGTGGCAAAGGCATTTTGCAGAAAAAAACCTCTAAGGTTTTATATATGTAGATACATATAGAAACTGATTCACCAGCATTTCCTAGACCGTGAAGTATAGTTGGGCCATTTTATTTAATAGCCATTTGATCAATCCATGTTTCCTGAATTTATTCATTTTTTTGTAGGAGACTGAGCATATAAAGGGCTTTGGGATTTTCTAAGCTTCAAACATCTCTGATTCTAAAATTAAAGAACTAAGAGTTTCAATGAGCAGGACCATAATATAGTCTTGTTAACTACGGCTTAATATGTTGTGGTTGAATTGGGTGAGAACTTTGATTAAAGTTTTATCTGTTGTTGGAGCATTTGAAGTGACTCTGTCCTCTGTGGATGCTTTGGTGTCTACCAAAAACTGAGATAAGCCTTTCCCCAAGGGAGACCACCTAACTGAATTTCGTCTCTAATCAGCCTTCGTGCTTTCACAAAAGATGAATGTACTTAATAAGCTTTTGGACCTCTACCTCTCTGTCTAATGTGGCAAAGTCGTGCAAAAAGCAAGAGGTAGACCTCTTGCAATATGCCAGAAAGAGGGTACATTGATCCACACAGAATACCATAGCCTTACTGTACTTACTGTATAGGGTTTGTTTCTTTAGGAAGCAAACAAAGATGAAAATATCTGGAATGTGCAAAGCACACTGATAATGTGGTCAGAACTCAGACTGGGGTTTTAAATGAATGGCATCTTATTTACCTCTGAAATCAGGGTTCTTGCAGTAAATACTGCTTTTCCCCTCTTAATAATTACTGGAAATAAAAAAGGGAAAAATTTTCTTTCCAAAATTATCTCCCTCCTTGTTCGCACCCTCCTGCCCAAGAGAAAAATAAAGGCATCAAATAAAGGCATTTATTTTTGGTGATTTATTGTTTATAAGACACCATCAGTGCCTACAATTTTTATGCATGGCAATATTTACCTTCATATAGTATTTGTAACATTCAAAACTCAATGTTGCATACTGCAAAGATCGTAGTAATTTTAAGTACTGTGTGTGGTAAATGTCAAGATTTTAATTGCACCTAAGCCATAGGCTTCTTATTGCTTTTTTGGAGAAAGCACATAATGAGCATCTCCCCAGGACCTTACATGATGAAGGGATTCATCAACATAGTTTACCTGCTGCTGCTCTAAGAGTGGAGTGGTTAGTGTAGCTCTAGGCTGGAAAAAACAGATCCTGAGAAGACAAAAGAGGAGAATTGTGTTTCTGTGAGAGTGTCTCTCCTACATACACAGCAATTTAATATCACCACAGTTAAATAAATTGTCAGTGCCATAACGTGGTTTTTTGCCTAGGTGCTGCCTAACCTTTGCAGGATATAAATAAAAAGGCCATTGTCAAAGACTGCAGATGGAAACAAATAGTGAAGGAATTTAACTCTCTGCACTATTTTCAGCTGGTTTAAGAGTGTTTTCTTCAACCGTGAGCAGAAATTAGTTCTTAGTTTGCAAGTCCAACTCGGTCCCTCACAGTTACGACATTCGTGGGCATATCTACAAAGATGTAGATAGCCCAAGACCTGTTACTGGGTGTGTGCTGTAACACGGTCCTGGATAGCAGCCTGCATCTCTGAGCACGGAGCTGTAAAGTTGCTGATGACAAAGCGAAGGGACGGGGTCTTGTTTGACTATCTGAATACTGTTTATTCAGAAACACAAACAGGGAACACCTAAGGGGGGTCCAGGGATGAGAGTAGCTTTGAGTAGGTTCAGGGACGACAACAGGATTGGGCTGAGGGCACAGGGTTATATACGAGACAAAAGGGGCAGATCTGAGGGTCAAGGGCCAATAGGGATAAAGGGAAGTGGTGCAGGGGGGTGACTAGGAATGGGGATAACCAGTAGGATAACAGGAGTGGAGTACTGCAGCAAAATTAGGCCAGTTGGGGTTAAGGGAGGGAAGAACATTCTGGAAGAATAGATAAATGGGAAATTAGGCTGAACAGCGGTGACATCAACTAACTAACCAATAATGTAACAGAACTTAAAACTTATTGTGTGGCTGCAAAGGCCCATGGGAGGGAGGCTTTTCTCACCGTGTTTCTCTCACCGTGGTTCCTCCAGGGTTGAGGCATAACCACCATGATGCCAGGCCCCTGGGCCCCCACGAAGACCTGCCTGAAGAACTGGGTGGTTTGGACTAGGGCAGGTAAAAGGTCTCAGTGATGTGCTAAGCACAAGCTTCCACATCAGTTCATCCACTGTAGTTATCAATGCCCAAGATGCATTCATTATTGGCCTGTGCTTGAGGTGGAGTTGCAGTAGGTTCAATGCTATCTCCTTCCTCTGGCACCACAGATTAGAAGAGAAAATCCTCTTTTATCTGAGTCATTTTTACAGCACCCTTCTCTGACTTTTCCTTAATTCTCCAGCAACAGGAAGTGTAATGTTTTTGCTCTGAACTGATTGTGTCTTATGCAAATATTTATTGAGAGGCTAAAGTGCTTAACTCTCTTCTCCTTCACATTTGCCCAGGATGCGCTGTCCAGTGTTCCTGTGGTAGGAGTTCATACATGTAGCCTCAGCTCCTCCAGAGCAAGATTCTGAGTGTTGAGCTGTGTTATGATACTGTGTTATCAGTGTGTTATGTTGTGTTTGCTCCTTGCTGTGACACAACATAGGGAGAAAGAGCTGGGTCTTCTCCCTCAAGGGTGTTTCTCTCCCTGCATTTATCTCCCAGTTATGTGAATAGAGAGCTGCAGGTTTGCTCTGGATATAAAAAAACCCCAGACCTGAACCTCAGCACAAAGATGCCCTAGGAAGCAAATTTGCCACTGTGCTGTTGAAAAAATTTTCCCTGTAAGCTCTCAAGCCCTGTCAGTGAGTTTTAGGTATTAATTCCTGAAGCAAGATTGCTCTGTAAGTATTTTATATTCTGTTGCATTGTGTGAATTGCTGTAATGCTTGCCTGTTATTTCTTCAGCTTCCTGGTTTTTTGAAAGTGTTTGGTGACAGGCCTTAAACTTTTGGTTGTTATTGAATGAGAGCCCAAAGTGATGTTCAGTGAATCTGTTGCCAGACAGTTTGCTCTCACTGGGAATGGGCTTGAGGAACCATCCAATTCCATCTAATATCATGTTCCTGTGCACTCGAGCGTAGTGTCCTCTGAATGACAGAGAGATATAGCAAAGCTGTTCTTTTTTAGGCAAGGCGAGATTTTCCAGCTTTGTTAGGATTTCTCAGGAGAATTAGTCTATTATAGGTGACTAAAGAAATACTTATGTTGGTCATATTTTCAAGTTAGTGTTTTATGAGATTTTTCATAACATTTAAGTGATAGTATTACTCCTTTTCCAGAGCTCTTAATTGCATTATACATCATCTGACTGCATTAAAAAAAAAAAGCTGAAATCTGGAAATGGATGAAATGAATGCTTGAATTAGTCCCATAGCAAAATCAGTTGTTCTAGAAAGAAAAGAACATCTATAATTCTTTACACCATAGGAGAAGAGGAAGAGCTGGTTTGGATTTACATCCATTATAATTCTGCCCCAGTGACTTTGGCACATTGCGTTGTGTTAGGCACTCATGTTCAATTATGGAAATGATGCATTAGAAGAAGCTCTTTTTAATAAAATGCATGGAAGTCATGAAGGAAACAGGCTGATGATCACTGTAAGATGACAGATGGAGGAAGAATAAACAATTCAGAAGTAACATTATGGCATTCTGTGGGCTACAATTGGAATCTGGGTCATGGACAGACTTGAATAGGCTTTGTAAGTGCTTCTTGCTGTTGACTGCATTAGGATCCCAAGGCATGACAGCAGTGAAGAAATTGACCGGACAACATGGATATGTCTGTCTCAGTTTGTGTAGACCAGCAAGTATATTCTTCTTTTCAGAAGCTAGCAGAAAATAGAGCTGCAGTATAAAAGTAGTTACTGCTTAGTTTAATTAAGAATAGTTTTCGATGCTCATCATTTTGATGTCTGGGTGATTTTTTCAGACTAATTATTCTGGTAGTGTAAAGAACAAGAGACAGAATGCACTCTTGTGCTGCTCCAGACTAGATACAAGCACCTCTAATAGTCACTCTCTAGAAAGCAACATGGGATCAAAAGGGCCTTCTGAGCCTTATTGAAATGAGAGGAGAAAATTGATATCTAAAAGCCATTCTCAGCTTGTCATGATGAGATCCAAGCATGGCATTGAGTTAAAAGGCACATCCTGTAACTGCCTCTTAAAGGCAGCATGGCAAATGTTAATAATGATATCCCCTGACTTGATAACTACAGAAGAGCAGGCATGTGACATTCATTTTCCTTCCTGCAGAGGCACATAATATTATGTGCAGAATCACCTATTGCTTTCTTTGGGATCGTGACCTCTTGATGACAGCAAGAATGACCTAACTCAACACTGGATTTTAGGATATCTGACGTAATGAAATGGGCCATACTGGAAACATTTTCCTTCAAAGCTTGTTGAAAATAATCTGTTCCATATGCCTATTGAAACTCTGATGCTCTGATATTTTCAGTAAGAGCTACTCGTTTTCAATCTGCCTATCAAGAAATATTCATGAAAAATAATTGGATCCACCAGTTTTGAAACAGGAGTCTAAGAACTGCACACTAATTGTGTCAGTATTCAGGCATAGGAAGAGATAAAATTCAATGAATAAATGATTCATCATTAATTACTGCCATTTCATGGGCACTCAGAGTATGATGAGGATGTACAAACCTTTGCCCAAAAATCATCTGAATGAAAAAGAATATGTCCCTGATGATTGCATGGATATTAGGTGTGGGCCTCATCAGAAATGCAGTAGTAACATTTATTTTTGTGAGAAGTTTGTTATTATCCTTTTTTCAATCTAAATCTCACAGTTATTTTCTGAAGTCAATGATCTCTTTTGCCTCACCCAGCCTTATTTGGTTTCTTCTAATGTGCCCACCTGTTCTTTCAAATTCCCTCCTGAGACATTTCTGCAATTCTGTGAGGAGTTCATGTCTTCAGAACCAAGGGAATGTAGCTGAAGGTATAATCATGTTTGTGGATGTGGGAGAAGAAATGGGTTTTGCAGAATTATGGGATACTAGCATTGTGTGTCCAACATTACAAAATAATTCATACAGTTATCTTTTTAAAAATAACATTATTGCAGCAGGGAGGGTCTCAAGGCCCTTCCCTGACATCAGGTACAAGTTTACAGAACAGAAATGTTGCAAATTCCATTATTTCACTGTCTTTAATGGTACTGTCATTTGAAAAAAAATGAACAACTACATGCACTTCAAATGTGTACCACTCTGTAGCACTGAATTTTGTTGTTAGTGATTACAACAGACAGTGCATGCCATGTGTAGCAGCTGTCACACAATATCATTGGGAACAAATTTTCCTCTGACCGTAGAACATGAGCTGCAGCTAAAGAAAATGTGGAGCTGAGTATCTGGAAAAATACAAACTGGGATCTATTTGGACAGTAGTTTCTGGCAGTCAAAGGAATTGTGCACCTGTTGGTATCTTTTAATTCAAACTGAAATTGCTTTCTGAATATACTACATACAGATGATTTGCAGCTTTATAATCTGTTATGGCAGTCCCTGGAACAATGCAGTAAAGAAGTAGAACTGGTTGGATTATGGACTAAGATGAAAAAAAGTTACATTTTCTACATTTTAAATCCTAGTCTTTCAGTTTAATTATGCAATTAAGATATAAAAAACAAATGGAGACAATGTATTAAATCTGTGTTGAGACAGCTAAACTGAACCATAAAAAAGACTATGTCGTGGTTAAAGAACTGCAAATCTTCATGGGAGTGAATTTTAAGAGATATTGAAGACTGTTGGACTGTATAAAACTGAGGTCATATTTGCTACTGCAGAAATCAGCCAGGGTGCCCATCTGTCAGGCCCACTGGGATGACCACAGAGCACAGTAATAACCCAAAGGCTTATCTGAGTTGCATCTCTGTTGGTCACCGAGCCAAACTCTCCCCTACTAAATTTGAAGAATATCTTTTTAACAGAGGAATCAGTATGTAGAGCATATTCATGTTTTATCTTTTTTTAATAACTGGGAGGTCCCATTCATCCATTGCTTGCATAAATCAGAAACATTATAAGGGTAATAAGTAACTTTGTACATTGTTTTCTGAATTCAGAAAATCTTAGATCTTTTGATGATTATTGGCCTGTATCAGGGTAATAAATATGGTCCTTACCACAAAGCCCCCTTCTTTTTTTTTTTTTTTTCCCCTTAACTTCTGGATTACAGAACCCCTGGCTGGTGTGATGATATTTAGACTCTGGAGGCAATCTTTATGGACCTTTTGGCTAGGACTGTGAGAAGACACTTGATCCTCTTGGCTTTGCATCCCTGTCTCTTCTATTGGATTATAAAAAAAATGAAGCTTCCAGCCCTTTGGTTTATTGAGAATATTTACATTCTTACTGTTACACAGAGGAAAAAGCAGCAACACCCCTGCGTGTAGGAAATAATGATGGTTTTGATATTTGTGGTTGTATATGCCTTTTAGAAACAGCAAATAATCACAGATAAGTTGTGTCTGTTGTAGTTACTTCATGTTTTTCCAGGTTGCAAAGCAAAAGCCAGAGTTTCAAACTGTATTTTAAATATTGTGAAGTTTTGATAATACTGAACAGATAATCTTTCTCTGAGATGAGAAACTCTGTAAATGAGAACAAAGCACTCTTACAGTTACTGAAAATGGGAACTTGAAAGTGACAAAATTGAAATACTGGTGAAAGCCCTAGTATTTGCAAGAAAATACCTTAAATTCTCTGAAGAACAAACCATACGTGTATTCTTACAATATGTCACCTGTTGATAGGGTAACTGTTCTTTTGAAGATAGTCTCTCCAAAACCAAATTGCTAGAAGGTGCAGATTAAAATGTCTGCAGGTGAAGAGGTGAAGTACGTACTGAAGACTTCACTAAATACAAAATCTTCATACAGTGGTCTTTGTAAAAGCCTGAAATGACTTCTGCCATTAATTAAATTCATTGGTCCTTTATTTTATTTGCTTGATTTCTTAAAATATATTTGAGAAAACAAGCCCTGTCATATACGTTAATTTTATTTTTTTTTAAATATTGCTTAGAGTATATTAAACAAGAGGGCTGTTAAAGCAGGCAGATGAACAATGAACAAAGGCTACAAAGATTCTGTCTGACAGAAAAATATAGCCTGAAACCTAAGGGATTTGTTATTTCAGTTTTATTTGTTGCAATATGTTACAGGAAGCTACAAAGCTATGAATTACTGAAGAACATGAAAAATTAGTCATAAGTGGTTTCAAAAAGCAAAAAATTCGAGGCTGTTATAAGGTTACCTGTGTAGTTCAAGTAGAAGTTTTACCATTTGGAGTACCTTCTGTTACTCCTGGCTCTAGATCTTTAAAGTGACACACGGAAATTAAACACAGACAGTGTTTTTAAGTTTCCTGAAGCAAAGCCAATTCATAATCTGTTTTAAGAATATCTTCTCTTCAAAAAAGGACCTTGAAATAATTTCTGAAGTATTGTGTTTTATTGTATGTTTCACGATCATATGTAGGGCTGCCTCCCTTCTGAAAAGTTTTAGTCTTTTTAAGTGGTAGAAATTTGCCTGTGAGAGAGCTAATTTTTACATTTCCAGAATGCAGATACTTCAGGAGTGGAACCTGCCATGTTTTAATAATTACAACACCTAAAGCAGTGATTTAGGAGGAAAAGATAACATGTACTCTTGGGATGGGAAAACAATTCCTGAAGCAATGGGAGTGGTGCTATAGTAAAATTCGGCCAAACTACTTCTTGAATAGGTAATGTATAGCATATATTCAAGAATATATCAGAAGTATAAAATAAAATCTACCTGTTGAAAGAGGATATGTAGTCTTATTTCTGAGGTTGAGAGAGATTTTTAATAAAAAACGAAAGAATAAGAGGAAGCTTTTGTTTTTAAAGGTCTAAGGTAAAAGAACACTCTGACCTTTTAGGTACATGACTACTGCAAGTAATACAATTTACATGGCAGTGAACTGGCAGCAGAGTGATAGATCTATTAAAAGCTGAGAAAAGAAAGAGGGACAAAATGATTGTCTTCCTTAATATTTGGGTATTTTGTTAATTTTGTTACTTTGGCTTCACAGTGTTAATAGTACTAAAAAATGGCCAAAAACTGAAAAGAACTTGCAGCAGTGAAATGGGAAATGAGTTGCTGTGGGTGTTGAGAATGTCTGTATCAGATAAAGGCATTTTTACGTTGCATAAAGGGGAAAAGATGCCTCAGATAATATGAATAGTAAACGGGTCTGTTTCCCAAGGGACATATTTTGTCTGTTCCAATGGCATATACCATGCCTGTGGTCATCCTGAAGTTTAGAGACTACTGGAGAGTAGCAGGAACAATAGTAGACCAAGCTGACAGTAGATGAAGACCTGTCTGTGTTTATATCCCTTTTCTCTATACTCGCATCACAGGCATATTAATGGTCTTCTGCACATCTTTCTGGAGCAGACCTGATGTCTGGAAGTGCCAGAACTTGTCTTGCCTGTAGATAAAAGTCCTTGTGTGATAGAGAAACCCAGTATCTCAGCCCACTGACGGTTCATTCCACTGCTGGTAAGAGGCTGCTCTGGATGCATCGAACAGTGAAAACTGCTGTTTTTATTTGACAGACTATGTGTTTATTCCCAAGGGCTGTCTTGTCCTGTTATTCTCACTGCCTGTCCTTCCTCTTGCTCTTTCACTTCCCTCACTGTCCTTCTTCCCTACTCTTTAGCTTTCTCCTTCTAACTTTTCTTCTTCCTCCTGACTAGCATACCAAAAGCTGTTGATATGCCACTAGATCTTTTGTATAATGTATAAATTCTCCCTGTTTTTGTTTTAATCTTTTTTTTGGTTCAGGTGTTGACAAGGCAGATATGTGCAAAGTATACAGTAAGATGGTACAATCCTGTAGATGTTACCAAAATGTAAATAATCACTTGAATAATATTCCTCTAGTTCTTGTCTAAACGTCAGAAAACTGTGATCATTGTGAATGCACAAGACATCTGTCTGGGTACTGATACTGTTAGTATACAATGTGTTCTAAATGCCAAAATTAAATAACAGCTATAATAGAAAACAATATGAAAACAGGATGACAGAGACAAAATTACAGGGATACCCTTGTTATTTGATAATAGCCTTGTCTCTTGGTGTTCCTAGCAGGAGAATGAAGGATGTTGTAGTTTAACCCCACCTGCAGTTAAGCCCTACACAGCTCCTTACTCACTCTCGCACCTTGCAGCAGGATGGGGAGAGAGAATTGGGAGAATAAAAGTGAAAAGACTCGTGGGTTGAGATGAAGACAGTATAATAGGTAAAGCAAATGCTGTGCACACAAGCAGAGCAAAACAATGAATTAATTCACCACATCTTATGAGTGGGTAGGTGTTCAGCCATATCCAGGAAAGCAGGGCACCATCACATGTAACAGTGACTTGGGAAGGTAAATGTCATCAGTCCAAACATCCTTCATTTTCTTCTTCTTCTTCACCCAGCTCTAAATGCTAGGAATGACACCATATGGTAGGGAATATGTTTTGGGTAAATTGGGGTCAGCTTCCTGCCTTGTGTTTCCTCCCATGCCCTTATGCATCCCCAGGCTACTTACTGGTGAGCTGGGCTGGGAAGCAGAAAAGGTCTTGACTCTGTGCACACACTGCTCAGGAGTAACAAAAGCATCCATGTATTATC
Source organism: Trochalopteron elliotii (assembly GCA_024734555.1). Classification (NCBI taxonomy): domain Eukaryota; kingdom Metazoa; phylum Chordata; class Aves; order Passeriformes; family Leiothrichidae; genus Trochalopteron; species Trochalopteron elliotii. The sequence goes on along the minus strand of JANPWX010000078.1, from coordinate 2,571,399 downwards.
AATACCATTCTCAGCAAAAATCCAAAACATAGTCTCATACTATGGAAAAAAACCCTATTTCTTATTCAGAATCAGCACATAGGGTAAGAAATGAAACTGCCTATATAGTGAGGGAAACTTTATCTCAAACATTTTCAAGTGTAAGTCTGTGTGGCATGTGCAGTAGAACAGGTAGGCAGGCAGGGTGTTCACCTGTTCCAGTTTAAGGTTTCAAACACTGTGTGTTTGTGATGGTGGTGTTTGTTATCATGAACTGCCTCACATTCAGCTTAGAAAGATGAAGGCAGTTTCAGAAACCAGTTTATTTAACTTAGCTTAATTATTTGAAAGGGGATGTGATTAGCACCACTCTGGTAGGGACTAGTTTCTGCCCAGTGATAATAAACAGAGCCTGAACGGCTACTTTGTATTCTATTATCTAACTTTTAGACACTGAAATTTCAGTGATACTGCTGTCATTTGTGATTATCTGATTTATATATACTTTTTAGAGGAGAGACAAAATATTCAGGCCTAAGGCTAGTGGAACATTTTGACAGTTTGTTTTTGCTCCCTATACGGTCTCATTCCACTCATGCTGCTTCACAGCACAATGAAAATAAGGGCAATGAAGTCTACATGGAACTATCACATGAGTGCCTCTTGGCACTAACAGATGTTCAGTAGTGATGCTGATTTTGATTTGCTTGGGATGCACTCTCCTGCGTTCTACAGCTGTCTGCCCAGCCCTACTGCTGTACAGCAGAGTAGCCATAAGACAGGTAGTAGAATAGGGTTGTGTTTCAGGGTCTCAGTAACCTCTAGGGTACAATGATGCCATATCAATAAATTTCTGATAAATATGCATAGTATTTCTATTTTATATCTGTAGTGGTGTACCATAGCACAAACACATGTTATCTGGCAGAGAAGAAGGGTGGTCTAATGCAGTGATCTCCAAAGTGGGGTTTGTACAGCATAGAGGATGTGCAAACCAACCTGCTGGGGAGAAGAAAAAATTTTTTTTTTTTTTTTTTAGTATTAATAAAAATAAAAAAAATAAACACCAAATGTAACAGCAGTGTTATATTTTATCTTTAACTTACCCTTTTAAAATTTTTATTTCTGGGTATTTTTATAATAATGATACTATATTATTAATAATAATGATAGATGATATATATACACACAGCACAAGTGTACATGTTCAATAATACATGTATATAGTCTATAAATGGACTATAAATTGGGGTGTACTCTCAAAAATCTTTTACTGACACCGGTGCATGATCAAAAAATCTTGGAGACTACTGGTGTAGTGAATATGAAAATATTTAAAATTTGACAGCAAGATTTGCTAGAGGATGTCTGTCAGAGCCCTTCATGGTGTTTTTGATGGCTTCATGAACCTAAAGAATTCTGTTCTGCTGATATCACTAGATGCAGAAATTTTCTTCTGTTTATTCAAGGTAAACAGTACTTTGAGCAATGTATTCTCAGGGTGATAGACCTGTCACCACTTAGTGGGAAACACAGTATGGCCTCTAATGGACTCTAGAGAGAGCAGAAGGTAGGCACATCAAAGCAGGAGTTTTAAAATATATCTAAAGTGTGAATCATGAAGAAACAAACCTTGCTAAGGAGTCCCTGTTATGAGGTTTTAAAAAGTCACCACAGTCATCTTATTGGCAGGGTTACCTATGGGGCAGATGAAATTGATTGGGACGCTATCTATGCCTCTGTCATTTCAGACAGGCAGGCTTGCATCCAAATTATGCCAATGATTTTTATCTTCTTTTTTGTGGATTTAAGCTGAGGGTAAAACCTGATATTTCACCTATTTGTCACATTATGGGTTATCATAAATTATTTGTATTTCAAATTTGGGAACTAGGATCATGCTGAGGTCAAATAGGCTAGTAAAGGACAACAGGAAGTGGTGTGTGTAGTTCTTATCAAGTGTCAGAAGTTTTCAAGGAAGATCAGTGAAGCGTCTTGGAGAAAGAATGAGAAGGGAATGCACAGTGGTGCTGTAAAGTGTGGTAGGTTGTCACTGAGCTATTTGTGAGTTTGCCTGTGTAGGAGGAGTTGTCCTCTTTAGCGAGCAGCAGAGCCTATCAGTCCCAGTTTCCTACTAGGATAACTGTCAACCATGTTGTGTAACTTTCCAATCTTCTAGTGTAGGAAGAGACTGAACTTCGTGTAACAAAGGACTATGTATCTTCATACTGGTTTTTTCAGTCCAATCATAACATTTTTAGACCAGTTTGGGATCTTTGAATGGGATTTGCAGGACTGGTTTTCAGTTCTGAGAACCTGAATTTTCAACTGAAGCCTTTAATAGTGATAGAACTTAACATATCTGAAAATCCTCAGAGATCTGAAATTCTCAGAGTTCCTTTATGTGTCAGTCATTAGTTTTGTTTATTCCTTTAGAGTTTATTTTTTTTGAAGAATAGTTATAAAAAGACTGCTTTCATCATGTGGGACAGTGTCTGCATTTTATCAATAATCTACTGTTTAAAGCCACAGGATGTTGTTGATGTGACTCAGGAGCCATTTTCTTAGAATGATGGACATTACTCTTGGGTTTTATTTGGAAACTGAAAACATCTGACAACCTTTCCTTAGGTTACTTCTGCAAATTTCCCAGCACTGTCTTCAAATCTGTCCAAATTTCTTAATTTTGCTTTTCAAGATTTGAATGATGAAATCCCTCCCGGGAGAGTTGTGAGATATCCAGAAAGAGTCTCCATTTTTGTAATTTCATCATTTATGAGATGTCACTTTAGGTAAATGCACATTAACAAATTATGAGGGGACATAAATTTAATGCATCACTTATAATACTACAGCATCAGCCTGGATATGTGGTTCTCTCTTAATGTGATGTAACTTGTCCCCAGAGCATGTATATGAGTATCTGTTGTAGAGCAGTGGAAAATATTTTTTACATCAATGTACCAACACACCTGATTGTAATTTGTCTCTGTTGCAGTTCCATAGGTAACCAAATGACCTGTACAGTCCAAGCCTGAGTTTTTTGTGTGAAATTGGTTTTTCACAGTACTCTAACTCATTTGGTTTTGTCATGATGGCTTGGTTTGTATTCCAGTTTTTGCCTGGCACAGTTCTCCTCTTGAAGTGAGAAACACTCATTCTCCTTCTGCTTCTGAACTGGGGAGCACTGATAGCATCTGTGTGAGAATCTGTAGCTAGATAACACCAAAAAAAAATGGGGATCAAAGACTGTGAAGTTAAAAAGAAACTTAAAAATGCATAAAATACACATTGAAACAAGGTCTAACAAACTTCATTGCTGTTCTTAGTTCTGTTGGAGGGTATTTAGGACATACACTGGGTTGAAGTGTTTCTGGCTTCCATTTGCAAGTGTGCTCAGGGATCTCACATTTCGTATTAACACATTTAACCCAGGTTTAAAATGTCCTGTGTAAAAGAAGTGATGGAAGATATGATTAATGTCATCTGGGAAGCAAAGTGCATCATAACTTACCAGTTGTCTTCCTTCATTCTGTTCTGAGCCTTTTCCAAGTCATCCAAACCCAAGAAAGGTCTTCGTATATTTTTATGACCTTTAGGCATAGTCAGAGTGCCGTTTTTCTTGCATTGTTTCATAAGAATGAAATCTTGGGTTTTTTTCTATCTTAATTCTATGTGCTAGTTTTAGTTATTTTTTACTACTATTAACTCCTAAAGGTTTCAATAAAAGTTAGGTTCCTCACATATTGCTCACTGTTTTGATGAACAGGTAATGTCCCTGTAAAAAGGCTTCACAGGATATGGAAACAGGATGTGAACTATTATAAATTGTGGCTGGATAAATTATGATAATGAATATTGGGAAATATAATCACTGTCACAGCATTTCAGTTCTTTAATTACAGTTAAATATAGCTAGATAATCCTTTCTAGTGATATTTGCATTGATAATCAACAGATGATTTCACAGGGTTTGTAGCAAAAGTATATGTTCCACAGGGAAGAGGGAGAAAGTTACCTGTTTTCTTGCCTTATGGAGAAGTAAAAAATATAATAAAACTTGACTGAAGCATTTCTTTTTAGTGGGGGCTTTTTAAAATGAGCAGCAAAATTTGGATGTCTTGCTGGAGTTGAGAAATTGAAAAACATTCAATGCCCTTTTTTCAGAAGGTACAGACTGTCTTATTTTGAACCTGCCCAGCAAAAATGCTGCCATTTTTTGTGCTCATTACAGAAGTCTCAGGATGATCTGAATCACAACAAGGATGTTGCAGTGGAAATCTGTAATGAAAGTCTAGTTCAGATTGATTTTTATGCTGCATTATAAGACAAAAATTGATATATATTTTTCTGTAGAAAATTTAAAAACTTCAATACTGAAAAATAATTTCTTTTTACCAAGTTCAGAAAGGAAATCACAAGTAAATAAAGGAGAAAGAATTATCTTGTTTGTTCAAGTTGCAGAGAAGTTAGAAAAGTAAAGCTTGAAATCAAAATTGCTTTGCCATAGAGATTTGTCAAGGTAATACATTTGATTATAATATCACCACATCAAGAAACAACTTAAAAAAACCCAATCTGGTAAATCTGTTTCTTAGAGTAGGTTCATTTTGGATCTTTTTTTCTTATTGTATAAGAATGCATGTCTCAAAAAATACAGGGTTTTCACAGTCCAAAAGTAAAATACTCATAATTTATTTTACAACAGTAAAAATCTGACAGATTTTACATTGCAACTACAGCTGGTCTTTATGGAAATGAGCATGAAAAAACTAATGTGTTCTGTATTTCATGATATTTAATAGGATTCTGTATAGCTTCTGAATTTCTAAGTAGGAGGGTTCCAGAGATGAAGGGGCTGTCTGGCCTCAGCAGTTGGTCCCCTAATTCCCTGCTGTTACTTCAGAAACCTGTGGGTTTCTGGTGTGGCTTTCTCAGCCTCTTGCTTACTCAGTGCTGTGTCTGACATGACCTGGTGAGAGGGGCAATGTCAGAGTGCACCCTCAGTGTGGGCTTGTTGCTGTTTCTTTCATGGTGAGGTGCTATTGCCGGCTAGCCGATCCCCCAGACCACAGGAACAGTTCGTGTGGGCCCTCAGCTCAGCAGGCTGTGCGTGGGTTCAGGCTTGGAAGAAGGAAGCGTGCTCTCTCGGGTTAGGAAGGATGTTTATTCAGTGCAGCCATGTGGAAGGGGCTTTGCCAGAGCCCCTGTCTGGTCATGGAGGAAGCAGGGAGAGAGCTAGACGGGGCCTCGTGTCTCCTTTTTCCCAGGGCAGCCCTGGGCGGGGAAACACTCTGACCCAATGGGGAAGGGAAGGGAAGGGAAGGGAAGGGAAGGGAAGGGAAGGGAAGGGAAGG